>JAYDZG010000004.1:3842891-3855529 GCA_034509265.1 Microcambeva bendego
CAGGTTGTGATATTGTTTCAGTTAGCGATTCTTTCGCTCCACTAAAGTACTAAGTACAACATGTCGACGTCCTGTAAACACGACTGATTCATTAACATTCGGGATAGTCTGGGGTTATTTTTTACCGAATAAGCCGTATATCAGTTATAGCCTATGTAACATAAATGTATGCCAAAGCAATAAGTCGGTATAACACTTTAGCTTACGAGCGAGTTTAGCCTTTAGCTTAGCTGTTAGCTCACATGGTGCAATGCAGCTGTTACTGAGATCTCTCAGTTCTGCTTTATCGTTAGCCGGTCGTCTCAGTGATGTAAAGATCTGCAGAATAAAGAGAAGAAATCATGGCTACACCGAGTCCTTCACACTGATCAGACACAGGTGGATGAAGACTGGCTGTATCCCGGCTACATGCTGTGTGAGGGAGTTCAGCTCCTCTGCTGAGAGGGTAAATGTTCCAAGTGTCCCATCTGACGCTCAATTACACCTGCCAGCATAAACTGTTCCCAGCCTTGTGCTCTGGACCTCATGTGGGGTCCAAATATATTGTGCCATACTTTCATTACTGTATTCAATTAGCAACATGCTTAAGTCATGGTACTCTATGTCACTAAAAGAATGTGTGCACTTTTTACAATAATTGAGTGCAAGTGTTTTAGACGACGTAGATAATTTGTAAAATGCTGGTAAAGAATAATTTGGCCTCTGGCGTTATGGATCAGCCATGGTTTGAAGAAGTCCAATTTCCACCATAGAACCCTAATCATAATCTAAATTATGTTTTGTGGGTTATGTGCCTAATACATGAAAAGTAATATATTTATGTTAACATTTCAAGCATTTAGCATACACTTTTAGCTGAAGCAACTTGATTAGCAACTGGAACTGAAGCAAATGGATTAAGGGTTAAGGATCTGGCTCAAGTGACAAAATGGTGTTAGTAGGGAATTGACCAGCAACCTTTTGATTACTAGTTCAGTTACTTAACCACCAGGTTACAACTTATTATTTGTAGCCTACACATGTTTGAATCTTTTTCTTTTTTAAAAAAAATATGATTACAGTCATCTTTTGATTTCTACTCAACAGAATATGGACATGTCAATCTTCCCTGTTGACAGAATCAGAAACTTCAGCATCATTGCTCATATTGACCATGGGAAAAGCACTCTCGCTGACAGACTGCTGGAGATGACAGGTGGATTGTGTCATCCACTGCTTCAGACATTCAGGCATTGCTTAACACCAACCATAGCATTGAAGAAAGCATGACATGTCTTCACTATACTATGAGGCCAAAAGAATGTGGACACCATTACAATTTTATTTCGTGCAGGTGCCATTGCGAAGACAGAGAGGAATAAGCAGGTACTGGATAAACTGCAAGTGGAAAGAGAGAGAGGAATTACAGTGAAGGCTCAGACTGCATCTCTGTTCTATCAGCATGAGGGACAGACGTACCTGCTCAATCTCATCGACACACCGGTCAGAACCACAGCAAGAAAATCATAATCGTGTAATATCAAATTCCCTTTTAGATGTTGGGGTATTTTGTAAAATACAATTTCAACAAAAATCTGTAATTTCTAAATTTTCTTAAACCTTCATGTCATCTGAATAGATCACATAGAATCACTGTTCTGTTTTTTGAAATGTGATTTCCAACAAGCTCAGTTTAAAATAAGGTCAATGTGTGTGAACAGTAAACTCCTAATGGTTAATGTATTGGACTAGTAATAAGAAGCTTTCCGGTTCAAGTCTCGCTACCACTGTTGGGCTAATTAATGCTGTCTGTGTTTTTAGGGCCATGTTGACTTCAGCTACGAGGTGTCTCGCTCCATATCAGCTTGTCAAGGCGTGTTGCTTATTGTAGATGCAAATCAGGTACAAATTTTGTACTTACTAATTTCCATAGGTAAATGTTGCCATTCAAACAGTTTGGTACTGGCACTTGTGTCATTTCATAAGTTAATCTATTCTGTCATTTATCAACACAAAGGTTTGAGTTTGCAACAAATACAATGATGCAGTTTTATGATTAACCTTTTCTATTAAATAGTTGCTTTAGTATGTTGGTATTTAAACAGTTTTAGATACATTACATTGGTTTACAGATTTGTAACAGTTGATGTTATTTCTCAAAAAGGGAATCCAGGCACAAACAGTGGCAAACTTCTACTTGGCTTTTGAAGCTCAGTTAACCATCATACCCGTTATAAATAAAGTAAGTACACACTGTAAACAAACTGTGCTTGTTATAATGCTGCCATCACTTTCGTTTCATTCACTTATTTTGCATTTGTCATAAGATTGATTTAAAAAATGCAGACCCTGACCGAGTGGAAAAACAGATTGAAAAGATGTTTGACATTCCGAAGGAGGAGTGCATCAGAGTAAGTACAAATTAGGATAAATTGTTTTGTTGGTTCTTGTTCGTTTGTTTTACTCTTTATGTTTGAATCATGGTTTGTATTAATTCTTAGATTTCTGCAAAATTAGGCACCAATGTTGATCAGGTTCTTCAGGAAGTGGTTAAAAGAATACCCCCGTAAGTACAAAACTTCACATTTTTGTGATCTAACGACCATCACTATTTCTTATTCATTTACATCATAAGTGACAACATAAGTAAATATTACTTTAGCGTAAATATATCTAAGCATTACAGGTCATAATAAATAAATGATATCTTTAAATTTTAAAAGAAATTAGCACTGTAAACACATTTGTCTTGTGGCTGAAGGTTTTTATGATGCATACGTAGGATTAAAAATTCAAGCTAACACAATTCCCAGTGGTAGTGAACATGGTTTAACGAAAGGTGTCGCTGTTTTACTGCGGAACTTATAAAATATGTTTTAATAGTTTTCTTTTTAAGAAACATTGTTTTTACCAACGTACCTTCGCTGTCTTCTTGAACACAGATGTCGATATTCTTTCTCTTCCGGTTTTGGGGTTAATAATTGAAACTTGTATACGTTTTTGTCGCTATTTATCTCGCTAGCGGGATAAAAATAAAAACACTTTTACTTTGCTACATAGTGCACTACATAGTGTGGAAAGGTAAGAGCTGCTGTACCCTATGTAGTGTGTGTTAGTGCACCATAGAAGAGAATTTGTGATTCGGCCTTTGTAATCAAAGCCAAGATTAGCAGCAGTTTTATATTATATACACCCATGTAATTATGAAATAAATTGCCGGCCTGTCTATCTTTGTTATTCAGTAGTATGCTTGTCATCTATTTAGCTCATGCATAGATTTTATTTTTAGCTGAATAAGCCACAAATAATAATCAGTTAAATATTCTTTGTGCAGCCCTGTTTATCCTTGAAGCAAAATTTGATGTAATGTTTTTTTTCTTAAAGTAGTTTTTCCTCTTAGTCCCACAGCTAAAGTTGACGAACCGTTTAAAGCTTTGGTCTTCGACTCTACATTCGACCACTACAGGGGTGTGGTAGCCAACATTGCCATCTTTGGTGGTCAGGTCTGTAAGGGGGACAGAATTGTCTCTGCCCACCTGGGAAAGACTTACGAGGTTATTGAACTGGGAGTTTTAAGGCCAGATGAACACCCCACCGAAAAACTGTAAGTCTTATTTTCAATGATACTAACTAAACGATACGCTTTGATTTACTGATTTGTTAAGTTACACAAATGCGCATTTAATACCATTTTCTGCATCTCTAGCACTTTGTTAATAAAGGTTTGTTGTTTATTACATTGGTACTAGTAATCTGACTGTTAATCCTACTCTTAATCCCAGTTTTGCAGGGCAGGTGGGTTATGTAATAGCTGGCATAAAGGAAGTGAAGGATGCACAGATTGGTGACACATTTTATCTTCAAAAGCAGCCTGTGGAGCCACTGCCAGGATTCAAACCAGCCAAGTCCATGGTGTTTGCAGGTATCTTCAATATAAAGTGATCCAGTGTAGTTTTCGAATAGTCCATTGTTTTGTTTTCTTTGCATATTTATGCTATCAAGTTTAACATTAGTCATTAGACTATCTTTAAAAAATGTTTGTCACCTGGATTAATCATTTACAAGCACATCCCAGATAGTGAAATGGTGTTTGTGTAACATTGTAAATTGACAAATACACTGAATATTTTGGGGATCACTATATATGTAGATAAAATGTAGACAGAACATTTTTGAAGATTCAGAGTTTGTATAGCAAGTTCTGTTCACCAGTTGAACTTGATTCCTTACCTGGTAGTAAATGTGTCTGGTTGTGTTGTAGGTATATACCCCACAGACCAGTCGGAGTATCCATCTCTGCGCAGTGCTGTGGAGAAACTTACTCTTAACGACTCCAGTGTGACAGTGCAGAGAGACAACAGTCTGGCTTTGGGGGCTGGCTGGAGGTTGGACTGAAAAAAAAATATGCATGTACATGTCACTAGCACACTGTTTCAAATGGGTTATTTATAATGACACTGACAATGATTATTCTCTCAAATCTGTTATATCAGACTGGGCTTTCTTGGTCTATTACACATGGAGGTCTTTAACCAGCGGCTGGAGCAGGAGTATAATGCCTCCGTCATAGTCACAGCACCCACAGTGCCATACAAAGCTGTTCTGGCCTCTCCAAAACTTATAAAGGTTATAAATCTACACTTTATGATTAGTTGTATAGTTTTGGTTGTGATGTTTAATCTCATTAATCGTTACTGTTTAGGAGTATGGAGCAGAGGTGGTGACCATTGTAAACCCTGCTCAATTCCCTGAAAGGAATCAAGTGGTGGAATATCAGGAGCCCATTGTCATTGGAACTATTATCTCCCCTGATGACTTCACGGGACAAATTATGAGCCTCTGTCAGGTACATCAGACACCGTCTTGGAAAAAAAATATATACTAAAGGCAAAATTCGTATTTGCTGAAGTTCGATTAGCAGTTTGTCTTTAATTTGTTAATTCACTTTCCACATGAAGCGGTCAAACACTTCAAGCTTTTACTTTCACCTGATTTATGAGTTGATATAGTATTTATTGCAAGAAAATTAAACACACATACAGGCCTCTTTAATTAGTTACATTTAATTTACTACAACCCAGTCCATTTGACAAATATATTTATGGTCATTTAAGAAATCGACTTTATTGCCGGTTTACTTTTTCATTAGCAGAAAGTGTGGAGTTTTGTCTAAGGCAGCTGAATTAAATGTCGGCGTTTCTTGGCTACAGAGCCGCAGGGCCGTTCAGAAGAACATGGTGTACATCGACGACCATCGAGTCATGATGCAGTACCAGTTTCCTTTGAATGAAATCGTAGTGGATTTCTACGACGAGCTGAAGTCCATGTCGTCAGGCTATGCGAGGTAACAACACAGATGAAGTCTTAAGATTTAAAGATGAAAGTGATGTATTCATGTTAGACAGAATTGAACCTCCACTCAGTCTCCGATTCAGCATTTTCACTCCACATTACAATTCCTTGTCTACAGCTTTGACTATGAAGATGCTGGCTACGAACCAGCTGAACTGATTAAGATAGATTTCCTGCTCAATGGAAGACCGGTGGAAGAGCTCACCACTATAGTTCACAAGTAAGATACAAGTACAGCCAAAAGTATTTGGACTCCTCCTGTTCTATTAGTCTATGTTTGTTCAGGACATATAACAGACTTTGGTCGACAAGCCAAAATAGGTCGAAAAAAATAATAATGATAAATGAATTAATTTTAGTCCGTTGTGCACAAACCTGACTTCACAAATGGGTCTGAATGAACCAGCCATCATTTGCTTCTATAGCTCTCTGCATATATTCTCTTATCTTTAGCCACAAGAGCTTTTGTCTGACTAATGGAAGGGGATAACCCATCCGCTATCAGTTCATTAGCAGTTAAAAATAGTAAGAATTTCTTCCTTATTAGCATTAAAGGGTCAATTTTTGCTCTTTTTAAAGCTTTTAGTTCGTACTTGTATGAATGGGTGGGATTTTTAGATTTTATTTTTCCCCAGAGAGCGAGGCTATAACATAGGTAAAGCCATGTGCGAGAGGCTGAAGGAATCCATCCCCAGACAGATGTTTGAGATTGCGGTCCAGGCTGCCATCGGGAGCAAAGTCATCGCCAGGGAAACGTGAGTATTGATGCATCATTTAAAAAAGGTGAGATTTTGATATTTTATTTACATTTGTCTCCTCGTTCAATCAGGATCAAAGCATACCGGAAGAATGTTTTAGCCAAATGTGTAAGTTTCTTTATTACACTTTTTCATAAAGACAGGTTACTGATTCATTTATACATTGTACTGACTTGAGTTGTGCTGATTTTAACAGTATGGTGGGGATATCACACGGAAAATGAAGCTCTTGAAAAGGCAAGCAGAGGGCAAGAAGAAGATGAGACGCATCGGAAACATCGAAGTCCCCAAAGAGACTTTTATTAATGTACTGAAAAGGAAGTAGGACTGAATATGAAACAACATTTGTGGAATGGACTGCATGGAACTATGCCACACATTCTAATTATTAAAATGTGAATTCTTATTTCTTTTTTCATTCGGTTTCTTTAAGAAATCAACACGGCCATCAAATTTGGTCCTCAAAATTAATTTGGCCTTTGACAGTTGAAGTTGTCATTTCAAGGTCCTTGTTGTTCAGCCATCACTCTCTCTTTAGACAGAGACATCCATGTCTGTGTGGACACATACACAAGTAGCTGACAGCACAGCTGAGATTCAAACCCATGCTGGCTGTAGTAGGCAGCATATACATTGATCTAATAATAGATCTTATTTAAAGAGTTTTTTATTATTAGTGGTGCAACTTTATCGATGCTCAATAAACTACATGTAGTTTCTCTGTCTTGAGTACTTGATGCAGTAATTCACCGTTTTTATTCCACTTTGGAAACCAAACAAGCTTTATTTATCTTTAAAATAGACATGAAATAAAGATAAAATAAAAAGGCAGATTTGGCACTGAATGGCAAATCTGGTAACTACTGCTTCAAAGATATAAAAAAAAAATCAATGCAAAACAAACAAAAACATCCTTCATGTGTACAGTTTAATCGAATTATTTGAAAGTCTAAAATAAATGATTTCAACAAGATTCTTATATGCATGCATAAACAAAAAAGTCGACAGTTAAATGTGCTATATACGACAATGTTTCAGCTCAGAAAGCTAGAATAATTCCATCTAAAAGCTCAGTTTAATGTAGAATAGTGACATTTCTTTTTCTGAACCAGGGTACTTCACAAACTGATCATGTAAGAAGTACCTTCAAGTATTGAGTCTGATGATGTTCCTTCTACAGATATTCAAGAATTAAAATAGAAAGAAAAGGTCCCAACGTCGTCAGATTTCAGAGACATGCTTACTAGTTTTGTAGAAGTCCTGACACTTCTGCTACAGCTTCCATGGAGTGGAACAATAAGGGTTAAGAGAGTTAGACATTCAATGACCAGCCTGACAAAAATGACTTACTCTCAGCAACTGGGTTGTTTACTGATGGTATTTGGCATTTATTGGACACTTTGTCCACAGAAACTTACAGTAAGGTGACACTATACAGTCTAACAAATTTAGGGTAAATGGCATCACTGAAGGGCCCAAGAGTGACAACCTGGCAGTAGTGGGGCTTAAACCACTGAGTTTTGAATTCTAGCCCAATACCTTACCCAATGTACTACAGCTGCCCTGCAAAAACCTTAAGTCTTCGACTAACCTCCTCATCAGGATAAGGCTCAAGTGTTTCCAGCCTGTTCATGTTCACCAACCTTTGTGCTTAAAATCACCTACAGCCAACTACAAATAAACCAATTCAAGCGCTTGGACTATTTTCATAGTTCTAGAAATTGTTACTGCAGGACTATGAATACAATAATCTGAAAAGCCAAAATGAAATGACTGAGAACTAGTGTTCATGTTTGTCTAACTTTAAAACCACAAACCTGTATTATTAACATCAATAAAACAAAGTATTAATCAGTCCCAGCAGGTAGGGAAGTCCTTAAAGATGGAGTGCATAACACTTTCAGATTTCAAAAGATAAAGTACCAAATACCTCCACAAGAAGTGCAGAAATATAAACCTCGTCATTTATGACCATGTATGACTGACAACTTCTAACGATATTAATTAATCTGAAAGTGTTTGACCTATAATATCAGTGAAGTTCACATGAAGGTTGAACCTTTTTTGTAACAATAGGACACCCAAACCAATTAATTAAAACTAACTGGGACCAAAACGCACCATGTCATGGTCTTTGTAACACTGAACCACCTAATAGTTTCAAGTTAGTAAACGGTTTTACCCAGGAACAAAATTTTAGCAACAGATGTGACGTTAATGGTTCCATTTCCATCACAGGCACTTTATACTTGTTGACAGTTGATCTGCTGTCGTCTCTGAAACCTGATTGAACCCCTGAAGGTTGATGCAAATCCCCTTTCACTCTATAAAGACCTGAAATACCGTCCATACACATCCTTAATTCTTGTAGTCCTTTATGCTGTGTGTCGGCTCCACCAGCCGATTGTGAACGTGCATCAGCCCTGAAAGAGGAAAATGGGAAAGGAAATTTCTAGTCGGTGTGAGAAATGATGGGAGTAAAAGCTTTATTTTTCACTAATATACACAAATACACACGTATTGTTTGCATTTCTTCCTTTCCAGCCAATTTGGTCATTTCCAGTTTTCCTGATTGTACCGAATGTAGAGGAAACCTATAGATTTTGAAGGAGAGATGCTAGGCTACTACCATTTCCCCACCCTGTGTGAGTCATACTAACAGCGGCATTAACAAACCCAGACTTCCTCCCTCAGACATGGCAAACTGTGCCTGTAAGATGCCTGGCCAGGTCAATAGCACATTTGAGATTCGAGTAAAAGTTGATAACCCTTGTGGGATTTCATGTAACAGTTTGCCTCAATGCTGCCACACTTTTCCTGAGTCATCCTGCACAGTGCACCTATGAGCTACTATGGGCTACTTTGGGGGAGATGTCCAGCACTCACACATTAAAATACTGTATTGCATCCAAAAAGCCAGCCCATAAAGCTCGTGTGTATAGACTCACTAATGAAACAGAACACATACTGTGAGACAGTACCCACATACCTTTAAAGTACTTTACAGTCTTGACCCTGAGCTCAAGCGTGGCGTCCTCGTCACACACAAAGATAGTGCGGGGGTGTTGCTGAAATGCAGATACAGTCCACATGTGGTTCACGCCTTCCTCTATAGCTTTGTACAGGGCGAACGCTTTGTGTGCACTCGTGATCAGAATCATAACCTGGAACATTACAACACAGTCACGGTTCATTTTTTGAGCCGTTAGATTGTTGAATTTCCTGATCCTACACCACTGTTGATCGCTTAACATGAATCAGCTACTCACATCATAACTAGGCTAGCTGAATGTAATCGTTCAAAGTTGGCTTGTGTTGGATTGTATTAGCACAGATAACATGACTGTACTTGTAATTGGATTACAAAATATTTCCATGATTAAGTTTTTTATTTCTGGTCAGGGTCATGATGGGTGAGATTCATTGGGCAGTAAGTAGAAAACACCCCAGACAGTCCGTCACAGGGCACAAACACACACAGCAACATTTTTGTAGCTGTTTGGCCTGACTTCATTACGATACACACATGAACACAGAAAAAAAGATGACATCACGACCCACTATGCTGCCACTGCAGATAAATTATAATAATAGATATGCAAATTGGACATAACTCAAAGCTAACACACCTTCCTTTAGTGTCTTGTTAATCCAGTGTAACATGGCCAACATTTGCATAAGGTAGATAAAACACACTTATATATTACGGTACAACAATAGTTGTGTGGAATCGTACAGATATTTGTGTTTTTCATTTTATTTTTCAAGTCACCATTATCCCACCAAAACATGATTCATTGAGACTGTATAGAGCTTTTAGCTCTTTAGGCTTTTCCATAATTCCTTTTCCACACTTTTTTTCTCTTGGTGATGAGCCATTAGAGGGTATGTGGATCCATTTACAGTATGGGTGATTTCGCCAGCAGCCTAATGAACTGCCGTTTATCTCGACGTGTTCCAACACACACACAACATAAATGTGATGTGCATATAGCTTTAAATAACACGATTTTGCTTTTTTGCTCTAGCATTTAACACAGTATCTGTCATCTGGTCTCTTGAATCTGCCTTGCTGAATTATTTTCTGTTTAGAGCAAAACCAAATGTACCAGAAACATTTACTTACAAAATCTTATAGTCTTACACAGTTTTAAACAAAATAACAGCATTTAGTCTTTACCTCTCTGGCATCCATAACCGTACCCACACCCACAGTGAGCGACATGGTGGGGACTTTAGACAGATCGTTCCCGAAAAAGCGAGCATTGGCCACGATCGTATCCTTTGCCAAAGTCTTCACTCGCGTTCTTGACACGAGACTGGAACCTGGCTCATTAAAAGCAATGTGGCCATCTGGTCCAATACCTGTAAGGAAGGAAAAAGATAATTAAAAAATAAAACCTAGTATGGCATCACGATTATTATTAATAAACAGTTTTTAACTATTGAAATGATAAAAACTCTAGTGAGCTGTAGTGTTTCAAGCGTTTTAGTGATATGATCACTTAAATTCTGTTTTAACAGTCATTTTAAAAGCTTAGGGATGACTGATAATCCTCATCACACCTCCTACAAACAGCTCAATGCCACCAGCAGCTGTTATCTTCTCCTCAAACGCATTACACTCCGCCTGCAGGTCAGCTGCGTTGCCATCCAGAATGTGGGTATTCTGAGGCTCGATGTCGATGTGCTTGAAGAAGTTGTTCCACATGTAGGAATGGTAACTCTCAGGATGATCTCTCGCCAGGCCTAAAGAGACATACAAGAAATCTAATAATCTAAATCAAATACTACACTATATAGACAAATGTTTTCATTTCTTATTATTATTTAGGGAAGTCCCTTTCCTGTTCCTGTTATGTTTATGTGCACAAAGCAAGCCCAACAAGGACATGAACAGCTTGGTTTACAGAAACTCCACCAGTCAAATATCAACTGTATATTGGCTTTTGTGCTATACGCCATTAAACCCAATCAGTGTACCTCTATGCTTGGTATGCTCAGCATTCTAAATAGCAATGAAATCCACATACTCACCAACATACTCATCCATGTTAAAAGTCTTCACATATTTAAAAGAGAGGTCGCCACTCTTGTGATACTCGATCAGCTTCTTGTAGCACCCCAGTGGTGTACTACCTAAAAACATTAGACGTTTATAGCTAGAGAATATATCGTCGCTGTCCAGTGAAAAACATTTGTGTGTGTGTGTGTGTGTGTGTGTGTGTGTGTGTGTGTGTGTGTGTGTGTGTTTATCGGGTGTCTCCGGTGCTAACTGCTGTCTGCAAGCAAACTTAGCAAAAACTAACAAGGTAAGGTTGGTTTTCCCTCTCCTGGAAAGCTGGGTGGTTGAAGATTTGTGATTTTCATTGGACCGCAAGGACATACTCTACCTGGACACTATTAGAAAAATCTGTATACCTGCTCAGTCACAGTTGATTAACAGATGTGGCAGCAGTGCAGTAAATAATGCACTAATCACGTACCGGTGGGAAGGCCCAGTGTGAAATATCGATCTTCAGTGGGTTGAAACTGGACGATACGGTTCCGGATGTATTTGGCAGCCCATTCACTGGCCAGCTCATAGTCATCAAGGATAACGAGTCTCATGATCACCTTTAAAAAGAGTCAAGATAAACTGAATCAATCAATCGATTCCCATTGAACAATAAAAGGTGATTCCATCATGATTTTTTCTAACCCAAAAACCCACTTAGACACAAGATAAAATTGAACAACAATAAAGAACATACATAACAAATCAAGCATATGTACAATCTGATTGGAAGAGCAATACAGTTCCATTAGGTAATAATAACTAAAAGAAATTCCCAAAGTCCTTTTCAGTTGACTTTATATGTGGTTTCTAACACTAGATAAATAAATAAAGTTTTAAGAACTACCATCACGCCATTAATACGCCTTTTATACCTTTCATATGGTCACCAGGAGTCTGAATCGATTTGAGACTACATTAGAACATAATAGTTAGTACAGAATACGTGCATATTAATAAGCTATTTACTTTATATTTAGTGCACTGAATGCCGAATACTTGAATACAAGTAGTGCGCGCATGTAGTGAGAATAAAGATAATTAGGGACACAGCTTGAGTAAAAACTTTACCTCTACTTGCTTAAATGTGACGTTTCTTGCGTTTGTTAACTTGTTCAGCAACAAATTCGTGCAGCACGGTCAGCAAAGTTAAATAAGTACTTCTCTAAAATAAAATAAAACCATTATTAATTACTTACTGATTTGCAGCACCTTCTACAATATAACGGCGTCTGAGCGACTTCGAATCTTTTTTTTTTTTTTTGTCAACACCGATCATATGACTGTTGTCCGGTCATATGCTCTGACGTCATCCAACAGGATCCTTTCACGTGTCCAATTTGACTTCATGTTTACTACTCCCTACAGAGTGCACACTGCATTCAAGGAGCCTTGTCTTCTTTTTCTCTTCTAAAACACACAACTGCTTAATCCAGCGTTAGTAGGTTAGGTATAAATGCACACAATCATTTCAAAAATGAAATAACACTTGT
>JAYDZG010000004.1:3886541-3897095 GCA_034509265.1 Microcambeva bendego
TATCCCTAACAGTAACATATACACTTGTTGTGAATACGCAGTCCTATGCACATTTTTGGGGCACGGTCCAGTTGTTTTGGCTCATCAGTGTAAAGACTTGTCTAACCTCTACCTCTTGGTCTAACTGTTAAATCTGAAGGAACTAGACAGTATTATATTATTATAATTATTATTATAACTTCATTTTGTTGCACTACTCTTCACCGGTTTGCGCATGGTACTTGAGAAGTTGACCGCGGCAGATGCCAACCCTTCTCTTTCCCTTAATTGTGTAAATACCATTAATGCTAGGAAGGATATATAAACTACTCAGTAATGTAAGAATTGCGTGCAGTAATTTATCGACTCACCTTTGTTCCCGTCACTTCATTTCGTCTGAAGGATGAATGAGAAGCGATGTGAGAATACATGTGTCAGTAGAAGTGAAATTCTTAGGAAAGGTTTTGATATGAGTTTATTTTTCCTAATATAATTGAACGGTATGCCTTGTAAGTGTGAAGATTGCTTGGGGTTTTTTTCTACAGCAAGTTAGCTCACTGTTAACGGTAGCATTCTGTTTTATCCAAAGAACATGTAGCACACCGAGAGGTGCACGTCCACAATGAAGTCATCATCGTTCACCTCACACATTGGTCATTATGTTGTGTTTTAATCTTGCCTGATTTTATTACTATGCAAGTTTCACTGATTTAAGGACCTAATTGTGTGGAATGCTTTTTAAACCTAAAAATTTAATAACTGGGCTTCCCTAGCAAACCCGAGCCTTATTCTTGGTCTAGAATTACTTTTAAGAAATTATTTAAGATCAAGCTCAAATTAAGTACTTATGCAACTGCATCGTGGATCTTTGCTTTCTACTGATTCAATTCAATTTCACAGTTCAATTAGTGCACATTTTCGAAAACAGGTCTTACAGTGATAAGTTCCTTTCAGCATGATTAACATTTTGGTGTTTGATATACACTACATGGCTTAACAGTTACATACATTAAAATCCTTATTTCAAAGCTAAAACATTTACATAAAATTGATTTATTTGACTGTTCCATAAAATTTTATATGGGTTTGGGATTTTGAAACCCTAGTAAGGTCACCAGTGTTTGCAGATTGGTTGGTGACCTTAGTTAGTTGGTCTCTAACCCTTAGCAAACTATTTCTTGATGGGCGGTGCATTGTACACAAGCATGGTCCTTCTTGAAGAAAAGAAGCTGCAGGACAATAAACTTTCTAGTCATTGAGTTTTCCTATATCGGCCAGATCCAGATGTCTGTCATGGTGGCTCAGTTTGCAGGACTGTCACGTCACAGTATGAAGGTCCTTTCTGTGCAGAGTTTGCATATTCTTGCCTTGTTCGTGTGGGTTTCGGAGCTCCGGTATCTTCCCACAGTTCAAAGACGTGTTAGTGAGGTGAATCTGAGACACAACATTGTCAAAGATTATGATCGTGTGTAACCTATAATTACATGTCCTGTCATGAATGTAACCAAAGTGTGTAAAACATGACATTAAAATCCTAATAGATAAATAATTGGATGACGGGTCATATCAATGGCAAGGTTAAGCTAGTGTGCAGCTTCTCAGCCATTAAATACCTACAAAGAGATATCTTCTAACTTCTAGTAGACTCATTCTGTCCACACTAACATGACCTCCTGTTTGGGTGATGGTATAAACAAGCAGTTTACACAGATGGTTCCAACCAAGTAGCCAGTGAAAATATTTACCTCTTACCATAATGTGCGACTGAAATAATAAAATAAATGGGAATGTAAGTGTTTGTGTACTGTTGGGCATGTAGTGTATAACAGTATTGTTGAAGGTTTGGATCTGAGTGAGTGAGCCTGATTCGAAATCAGTGCGATCGACCATAAAAGCCCCTGAATTCTGATGATCATAATGGAAGTCGTTCAGCCTTTTTGATCTAGTGTAACATAAACCATTTTACTGCTCGACTGAGTTCATTAGATTATTAAAGAGCTTCCAGATGTCGACGGTACTTTTACAAGCCTGCTTCACTCTCCAAATTCCATTTCATATAATCAAATCTAATATTGCAAAGTCATGTTTAAGGTACCAGATTATGTTGAAACACAAGAGCAGAAACTGTAGATGGAGCTTCTTCTATAGACTAAGCATTAAAATTAAGGTCACGGAAATAAAATCTATTTAATTTTTTATCTTATTTACTTAACACTTGACACTAGTGGAGAATTTTTTCAAGCCTGGATGAGAGTTTCGTAAACTAAAATCTTACGCGAATGTCCAGACACCCACGAGTATCAGGTTACAGGTTTATTTTTATGTATCAACTCCAGTTACTCTTTTGCTTAACCGTATTCACACACTCACTTTCTTAACCGCTTCTCCAATCAAGGTCACGGGACGGTGCTTGATCCTATCCCCAATCTTAAAAGGGCGCACTGCACACAGAAACACCCTGGATGGTGCGACGGTCAGTCGCTGGACTAATCTGCCATATTGAAAAAGAAAAACTCTTTCAGCAGCAGAATTTACTTGGCGTGTCCTAACATTTGCATAGGGCGGTATCAGTGGTTCACTATCATAACTACGGCAAATGTGAAAAAGAAAAAATGTGATGAATAAACCTGTGTATGCGGATAGCCTGTATTCGAATTGCACATATACTATAACCTGGACTTGCTCTAAGCAGTGAGAAACGGAACAATGAAGGGACAATCGTGTCATTTTGCATTTCTTCTACTGTATCAATAATTAAAGGATGAAGTTAAATAAAATATGCTGTTGAATTATTTTTTTTCAGATTAGATTTTACATTGTTTCATTGTTATTTGGTTGTTTTGGGTTTTTTCACATAAACTTAAATATTTTATACTTGAACATCACATGGTTGTTCCACTTTTCTAGATATTCACTATACTGTGTGTCTACTCGAGTTTGAAAAATGACTGGTGAGGATTGACTACCACTCCACCATCAGATCACTCTGATGCATAATCAATGATTGATTATTCATCCATCAAATGATTGATTCACAAAGTGATGTATAATTTGTCTTCGAAGCGATGAGGGAAAAAAAAGAAGTGGTTTACTGCCTCTGTGATGGGATGGTTTTGAACCTTTTCTATTAAAAATAATGAGGATATATATTTACTTTGGTACATGCAGCATCAGTATATTATATTATATTGGTTTTCACCAGATATTTCCCATCATCTAAATGAATTCAGGTATAGAGAAGAAATTCAACCCACAATTGCTGCCAACTCAGGAATGATTCGTCACTCTGTTTTTTTGGTTCTTTTCTAAAAGTATTTATACAAAAGATCTTTAAATAGTTTACAAACCTTAAGAATTTCAAAACCAATTGACCTTCTTTTGTGATGTATTTTTCAGCATTGCACCACTTTTTAAAGATTTAAAGATGTAAAAAATATTTTTGGTCAAGTGTGTAGCCACTGATGCATCTCGGCTTCATTGTCGCCGTTAGTGAAGTTAACAATTTCGATTAGATAAACAGCCCACCTCCGCTTCAAATTACCTTCAGACCAGTTTGAGGACCAAGTTCAGCATCAACTCATCGACAATTAAAAACAAACTAACAAAGACATGTTTAGAAACAGAAACTGTTTATTTCAGAAACTGAACGTCAAACCCATTCATTTAGAAATGACTGAAATGTAATCACTACATCAAATGTTGGGAATCAAACAGGTTTTCTCCATTTAATCACATCAGTAAACACTAACCAGTCTAAGAAAAAAAGTTAATTAGTCTTGCTCATAACATTTCTTGTTAAAAACACATTTGTTTTCGCTGTTTCATAAACTTTCAGTTTCTTTCATATTGTAAATTAACAAATATATACGGAAGAAAAGGTATAAACATTAATGCTGCAAATAAAAATGCCAATGACAAGCTGGTAACCCAATGACTGACAAAGAAATAACTGATCAGTTAATGTTCAGCTAAATAAAAATGTTAATTATGATGGTTCTTATTAAAAGGACAGTAACAGTCTGGACAGTGCTTTGTGCTTTGTTCATAAATATGTGCTCATATTGCTGCTTATTGAGGTGCTGATGGATATGCAGCAAAACCACTGTCCACTGGCTCTGCCACTGAGTGCTAAACTTTAGAATAATAAATCATATTGATTGACAGAATTGAGAATGGAACTGCGCTGACAGTTCTGTCTGGTTGGTCTTTAACTCAGTTTATTACAGATTTTTTAAAGCCCCACCAGTGAGGTAAATTGTTTAAAGTTACTCTCACCGAATAAAAATCGATAACTGTTGGGTTCCACTTTAAATCACAACCATGGCATGGCGACGAGTGCACTATGAAACATGGAGAATGGGTTTGAATTATCGATATAATCATATGGTTGATAATCCTGAAATCACTTGCTGTTGTCGTAGCTCTTTAATAATTTTGAATGCACCCTTTTACTGAAGCGATAAAAAAAAAATCCATCTTCTCACATCACCAAATGACAACCATTGGAGGGGCCTGTTTATTTTTAATAAAGATGCATTTTCCTCAATAATAATCATCTGCAATGATGTTTTCAATCATTAAAGCATGAGTGACTTCATATGAAATTTGACTAGACAAAACAAATTGGCAAAACTTGTATCTCAACTGGAAATTTCACTTTTTTCACCCATTTATTGAAAATATACAACTTAAAGATCTTTCTATAGTTTTTAAAGACTTTTTAAAGTGTATTTAAAATTAGAAATATGACAAAAAATAAGTCAAGACTGATTGTCACTACGTAGTTTGATAATCCACTAGTGAAAAATTCATGCCACCATTAATGATGCCATCCATGGTTATGATACTTATTTGCAAGAGAACAATTTGCAAAGGGACTGGGGCAAAACAAAACTAAATGGCAATGCTGCAATATTATACTGCAGAGACCCCACTGTTTAATTGGCAACCACAGCTGGCTATTTAAATGTATACTTTCTTTGTTTTCTGTATGTCAACCAACAGCAAAAAAAAAAGATTCTACATAGCTTAGCACATATGCACCTAATATTTAGATCTTACCAAACTGCTCCACAAATCATACTCATTTTTATTAAATCATTCATCTTTATAAACAACTGTGTGGCATGTTAGCATATTTGGTTAGTTACTTTACTTAAGTGCTCCCAGATATTTAATCTTACTCAACACGCTTAACCTCGGCAAAACAATTCTTACTTGGACCGTAACACCGATGAGGTATTTTAAACACAAATTTTCCAAACAAGTTAAAAACACCTGAAGGTCTTTTGTACATCATTGGTGTCTCTGTATCAGTGTTGAGCTTACATGTGTATTCGTAACTAACAGTGATTATCATTAACATGTACCCCTTATACTGAATGGAAAAAAACATGGACAGAATAAAAACAAGAAGGAACCACTTCTATTTTATGATTGTAAAGCAATACTTCATAATCAAATGTAAGTTTATTTGTTAACGAAGGACAACAGGTGGTCATAAAGAGATATAAAGGCACAAATACTTTTTAAATTGTGTGTTTCCCCTCATTACTGCCATTTTGATTGACAAAGATTAACATATCAGAACTTTTCAAATGATAAATACGGCCATAAATCTTTCCCTCCATTTTTATCATGTTTTGGTACATTTTTCCTTTTTAGTTTGTATCGCCTCATATTTTAATACTAAAGCTAAGATTCATTGTTTGAAAGTACTGCCCGTTTCAGTCACCCAGTGTATGTCAACTGAACAACTGCAGGGTTTTAATAGTGAAAGGAGAGGACACCTGGGTTTCTATTCAAAATAAAATACAGTGTATTTCTGTACCTTAGTCCACATGGAACATTAAGAGCTGAACAGGTATGCCAACTTTCAGCTTCACATACTGTAGCTTATGGGTTAAAGTACTGGACTAGTAAACAAAGAGTGTTTGGTTCAAACCTAACTACGGTCAGGCTGCCACTGTTGGGCCCATAACTCTTAATTTACTTAAATAATATATTGGCTTATTACATTTAGTTGGTTTTGATAAAATTGCCTGCTAAACGTCATAATTGTAAAATAGATTTATTTTGACTTTTTCAGTTCATTGTTGATCATCTCTAAATATTCCTTTTTCTATATAAACATATCAGTCATAAATATGACATCCACGTAACTAAGCTTTTTATTAAGTATTTTGATATTGTTCACTTGAAGCCAAAGTACATCAAAGCCAATGAAGTTGGTCTAGTACGTTCACACAAGCTGGCTCTGTAAAATCAGCACAAACTATTCTTACGACCTCTACGTTATATTTATTTGGGCTCGTCAATGACAATTTAAGTATTTTCAGGACACGTAGACGGGAGACGTTATCGGACACAGTAGCGCGTTGTGCCACCTCATCCTATTGGTTTAAAAGGCACGATGCTAACTACGTTAGCATAGTGAGCATTAGAATAACCTGCCTTATAAGACGATGGCTGATTAGAATCCTCTTTATTTGGACAGCTGCCTATATAGGCATTAAAAGAGCAAGGCAGCTCATGAAGACTTATTGCTCACGAGTAGATTTTTTTAAAATTTAGATTTAATGTTGTTTTAAAACAATCTCATTTTATGGAAAACTGGTGTTTGTTACTTTATCTTGTCTTTATATAAATAATAATAATAATAATAATGGCCACTCAAGATGAATCTCAAATATATTGTATCGAGTCACAGCTCTGCCTGCCGGCTAAGTGGCACATGAACAACGATTGGCCTGTTGTTTAAATAGGGGCAGGATTAAGCAGGATAGACACTTTCATAACTGATGTAGGAAGACTAGGAAGGTGTGCATTCAGGGTGTGTGTCTCCATACACGATGCTGATCAGCAAGCGCCCTATACCAAACATCAAGTGAAAGATACATATGGATTCTGCGTACATGTCAGAGGGGTCCTCAATCGAAAAATATCTCAGCATTACAAATGCATGAACAACAAAAAAATAACAATAATAATAATAAAGTGAAGATACAGATGAACCGGATAAATGGGGTATGGTTTAAACAAAAAAATGTCTTTTATTAGGACTGGAACATTTACAATCACAAAAGACTACTCGACAGGTCACAGAGATAAATGCTGGCTGCTGTAACAATTACTGTTGATCCCTCTCCTCAGGTCATAAATACCAATCCACAAAGTAATATCGATAAGTGCGTATATGGGGCAGTGGCTTTCCAGGATGTTAAAACTAACAAACTGAAAGTCCAGGCAACATCATAAATACATATTTTTTTAAGAAATATCCTAAGGACGGTTCAGATCTGTTGGTGAGTATAAAATGAAGTGGCAGTGACCTTGATCTTAAATAAGCATCCTCACCAGAGTTACCGAGCGTCCTTAGTGCATCGTTTTGTTTGATTTCGTTCCCCTCCTCAAAAGATTTTAAGCAGCAGCTCATATGTGGCGTTGATGATGCCCCACGAGAGCAGCGAGCGATGGTAATTGAGCGTCGCACCCCGAAACAGCATGACCACTCGTCTGCCCCTTTCCCTCCACACTGTCAGGAGCACCTGACCGCAGGGCACGAACGCCCCCCCGACCTGCGACTGCGCCCGCGACTTGACAACATTCAGCGGGTAAAACAAGACGCCCAGCCCAGCACCCAGTAACCCTCCACAGACGAAGTCGTTCAGCATGTGTCCGGCGTGGGTACGTGCTTCGGGCAGCTGGTGCCTGAGGGGCCCGCGCAGCCCGAAGAACAGCACGTTGCTCGGACCGTTACGCAACAGCACAGGGACCAGACCGCGGTAGCACTCTCGAACCCCGTGCTGCTGGACCAGGCTGCTGAAGGCGTGCGCCGTGTTCCTGAAGCGCCCGGCGTGCCGATGGTCCTGCAGGAGCGTCTGAACCCGCTCGAAGGGAGTCAGGACTGCCTCGGCGGTGCCGGCCAGAAACGCCGCCGTGCTGCGGGTGAGGATCTCCGGGGAACCGCACGACCCGGCGTGGCGCAGGAGCAGGCGCGAGAAGTCTTCATACAAGCCGAACATGAGGGCCACCGTGACGGTTTTCTGCAGTAATGGCGGGAGCAGGCCGCGGTACAGGGTCCGTAAACCTTCGTGTTGGAGCTGGCGGACGGCCTCGGAGGCCCGGACGCCGTGCAGCTGCTGTCGGAAAAGCACCTTCTGGATGGGAAAGGTGATGATGATGTTGGTAAAGGCCGCCAGGGAGCCGCAAACGTAGTGTTTACCTCGTGGCTCGAGGGCCACCTTCAAGCCGTGTGCGAGAACGGGGCCGGTGGTGCTCGGCTGGCTGTGGGAAGGGGGCAGGGCTTGGGGTTGCAAGGCGGATTCTGGGGCCATGGTGGTAACCGCCCCCATGGGTTGTCAGGTGTGCTAATGCTTGTCAAGGTGGCCTGGCGCATCCATAGGAACGCACCTTAATGCCAGTGCGACCTGAAAACAGAAAAAAGAACAAACGTCTGGCAACGATTAGATATACTGCTATATACAGCGATATAACTTTTACAGGTTCGATTTTAATCAGTACTAAAGTAACAAACAACCAAAGTTAGGAATGAATTTCACTAAACCACGTGCATCACAAACATGAAATTAGGCAATACACTCACCAGCCAAAATATAGGACCACTGGTACACCTCCTAAATCATGGAATTATCCAATTATTCACTTCATTTGCAGCTCCACAACAGATAAAGTCATACAGCCACGGTTCGGGAGTTTTAGTTAATGATCAAACATTAGAACAAGCGAAACTGTAATCTGAAGACCTTTGACCGAGCTACTGTTGATTGTGCTCGACAGGCTGATTTAATATTGTGGGAAACTTCATAAGCATCAATTTTGGGATGAGGGGGGGCTGGATTAGAGTGAATAACTTTAATAAGGTGAGGAGAGGGGTGTGTATGAATTAATTTCCTGTTAAACCTTGGGAGAGTTAGGCTACAACAGCAGAAGCCCAGATCTGATTCCACTGAATCTTACTCAATGCTGAGGAAAACCAAATGTCGTTTAGTATTAAGCACCAAATTAAAAAAGTATTTTTTACTGGAAAATCAGAAATTATTTTTAATCCATTTACTTACTTTGGGATTACTTAAACTGTCTAGTGTTATATAAAATGTGCACTTTAGGGAACCACAGTCATATTATATGCTGGCCAACAATGACATCAGCCTGGCTCCGCACCTGCCTAACAAGGCAATGAGACACAACTGGCCATTAAGCAAGGGAAAGGTAACCACAGTGGGAGCTTCTATGCGGTCACCAATTCCAGATGAATATGATGGGAGTAACCAAGACTTCAATAAGTAGGTGCCATTCGGCAGCCAAACATGCAAATGGAACAGAGCTGCGATCATCACTGAGACTCACACACAGTCTAAAGAACCAAAGTAGATAACTCCTATAAGGCAGCTTCACGTGTGGTGGAAAAAATACAGAAATTTACCCCTGACTGATGAAAAGCAGAAACTGTAGACTTGACACTTTTCATTTGATGTGTGTACTGGTCTACTTGTTCAGCAAAGATGTGGTAAATGACACAAGGCTAATTTAGGTGGGAATTGGACTTGCCTACATTTACTAATAAATAAAATTGCTTTAATAAATATAGCAATTGAGAGTCAGAACAAAGTGAATGAAACATCTGTAATAATTTGATATTTTTCTATTCTAGATCATCGGAAAAATACACTAGGCTCTGTATAAAGGCTCATCAGTAGCTGTAATGTACTGTTATGTTGTATTATTATATACTTTTTTGCAATACTGCTGTGTGATCATCATGCATCAGAACGATCTCTAAGAGCTATACAAACCATATCAATATTTACATACTTGCATCCACGCATTATTATAATGTTCTTCATATATTTACATGTTCTCATCTAAATCCTACTTTTCTTCTCTGTTACTTCAATCCGCCAAGCTTTAGCAACTATGCTAATCGATTTATTTTGGCTGTGGGTTAGATGGGGTGTGTCCTCCACCGAATGACATTGCTAAATGAATCAACTACATTCATCTGGACAGCCGATACTACAAGTTGACTGGACACAGATATGCTCATTAGATACCGATACTGATCATCTTGTTTAAAAGTTAAAAGTGACAGATTATTCACATTACTGCTGGTTCTAAGAGCAATAGCAATAACTCTAAAAGCCACGTGATCTGTTTAATTCGCTGTCAGATACGAAAAGGGTCTGATAAGGGTGAGATTAAACCCTGACCATCTGCTGTCAGTTTGTCCTTAAGCCACGAGTTCACACTTCACATCCATTAGCACACTTGCTAACAAACTACCAGCCTTTACACTCCCAACACACACACACACACACACACCCCAACAGGCCACAGACGGGCCGTGACATGAAACTCATGAAGCGAATTTTATAATATATAAAATAATGAATCTCACAGATCAAACGTGTAGCGATTACCTTGAGTGACAGGCTGAGACTGAATTGTAGGACAGTGACCCAGGAAAAAACATACTTAGACAGGTCGCCCGAATAATTCTTCTTTTATACAGTTAGAACATAGTGCCAGACGCTGTACTGACATCTAGCGGACACA
>JAYDZG010000004.1:3920370-3937251 GCA_034509265.1 Microcambeva bendego
AAACCCACGCAGACACAGGGAGAACATTCAAACCCAACACAGAAAGGACTCCGGACGTTTAAATCCTAATGAATAAATAACATTTCGACAATGACAATACAGTAATATAAACAGATTAACATAATAATAACAATAATACTAAATGAGCAGTCGTTACACGGTGCAGTGTGACGCTCTGTTTGTTAGCTGTGTTGAGTTTCTGTTCGGGTCGCTCGCGCCGAAACAAAAGCGGGGAAGTGAAAATGAAAATGAGCGCGCGATCCAGTCCGCGCGAACACTTCCGCGATAGAGACGCACGCGCGCACAACCCAGCGCCCTCTCGCGCTACAACAACACTAAACACGCGCACACATACACACACACACGCAGCTCGGGAGGGGATTTCCACAGAGCGCTGTTTCCTTGACTTGTTTTGCTTTCGATCTGATCGCTAAGATTAATACAAGTTTGGCTTCTATTATCGCCGCTCTGGAAGTAAATCCGGACCGAGCGGACCGGAGGGTTCATCACTGACTCGTCTGCAGCTGGATTCTCAGGTAATGCTGTTTCTGCGGTTCTTATTTATGAGCGGATTTCTGGTTGTGTGCGTGCGTGCGTGCGTGCGCGCGCGTGTGTGTGTGTGCGCGCGTGTTAGCTTCGGGTAGCCAGCCTGTGTTGGTGCTGTGTGAAAGAGAAAGAATCGAAAGTGCCGAAGTGTTTTAAATCCAGCTGGATCTGTGAAGGCTTATTTTCACTTTTGAAATGACTAGTCGCTCTATAAGGACTGGTAGATGGGGCAAGTTGAAGTTGGAGGGGTAGTTTGACAGTTCCCGGGCAGATAAGCTGAGATAGGACTTAAACACTGCTAAGGAGGAATCATTTACTGTTGCATTAGGGGCAGAATGCTGCTGACCGGTCATGCTGGGCGTCCTGTAAGTACTGTAAGATGCATTTCTTTAATTTTACGTCCTTGTGTAAAGTAGAATATCTCTCCTATGTCACCTTAATGCTTCCCTCCTACGTTCTTACTCAAATTGACATTCAAAGGTTGCACGCAAATATGCAGCGCAACTTGGAAAAATGCGTAGTTTGCGTCAGTAAATAGGTCTCTGAGGTTAACAGGGGTTCCCCTGAATCGCACCTTTTGAATAGGTTCGGGTTTTCCTTTTAAACGCACAAATCTTATCTTACTGCTATTTTATACCTCATTCTTGTCTGCAGGAACCCTGACCCCTGCTTTTCTAAATCACCCAACACCTAAGACCTTAAGAATATCCCGAGAAGGCCTCAGAAAAGTAAACAATTGGTTTTCCAGTTGTCAACATGGTAACTTGAACATAAATCTTTTTGACGTTGATGAAATGCATGTTATGTTTTGAGGGATCAAATTTTTTTGATAGATTATTTATTCCTTGATTCGTTTTCAATAGTTGCTTCATCCTGGTCAGGGTTGCTGTTGGTCTGGTGAGACATACATGAGACATGGGGCACCAGTCCAACACAAGGCAACACAGTAACCTATTTACTCAATCACAGGTGGAATCGCAGTCTAAAGGTGGCCAGAAAACCTTCAGGGTTTCTTCAGGGCTTCGGGAAACCTGAATGGCAATGCAGACAAAATCCAAAACGTTGTACTGGGATTGATAACAAGGATCAAACCCAGATCCTCAATTCCCATTTAGCTCTGCAGCTTTATAAGTCTTTTTTTGAAACCATCCCTCAGCAATAATTGTTCTGTTTGGGACACAGACGCTACCTGTGGTCTCACTGTGCATCACTAGAACATATATTTCAAATATTGGAGAATGTTTCGATGAATTGCTGCATCGATGTGCTATAAATATTATTTTCAATGTTTGTAGAAGTGCTGTTCAGTGTTAACTTAACTATCACCATGCTGCCAAAAGGGTCAGGCTGGTTGTTTTCATGATGCAATTCCCTGCACACATCAAAGCAAAGTCTATTAGACTACAAGATGTCAAGATTTATAGCTTTTAAATAATGAAACTGAAGGATAGCAAAAATAAAGCAAAATAATAATAATCGTTGTTGTTGTTGTTGTTGTTGTTGTTGTTGTTGTTGTTGTTGTTGTTGTTGTTGTTGTTGTTTCCTATGTGACAGTATAACTATATTAATTAATATGAATACTGTATGTGGTAAGGAATGTAAGTGTCTGACTATTTTCTTAATATAAATTATATTCTAAGTAAATTACATACAATGGTGATGGAATTCAATACAATTGAATGTTGAGGGTGGTGCTCAGAGGCCGAGTCCTAATCCAATGGACATTTTGTCACCACACCATACCCCAAATTATAAATGGAAATGGACCCCCATGGGACCCTCACTGAACAGATTTCTTTTGGATTGTGGATGGTACTCAAAACTGCTTTAAAACTGCTCTGGTGTATCAGGTGCCGCAGTGTTGTTGGGGTGTCTTGAATGTCTTATGTTAGTACATACATGAAATCATGTACACAATAAAAATATAGAAGAATTATTAAGGTCCTGATTATATTTTTAAGGTCTTGATTATAAAGCGTTTTCTTGCACCCTCACTCTTCTTTGTCGTAGGTCAGTATGCCAGTGGAGAGAATGCGTATGAGACCATGGCTAGAGGAACAGATCAACTCATGTAAAATACCAGGATTGAAATGGGTCAATAGGGTAAGCAAACTGTTTGTTTTACTAAAGTGCAGCAGACTGGAACATCATCTCTGTTAGTAATAAAACAGTAAAACAATAAAATAGTAGTTTAACATTATGCAGCTGTATTATATATCTGACCCATACACACAAGCACTTATGCATTTGTTTTTTCATATTTTTTAATGTGTCTTGTTCTGAACAACCTGTACGTGCAGGAAAAGAAAATCTTCCAGATTCCATGGATGCATGCTGCACGCCATGGCTGGGATGTAGAAAAAGACGCACCCTTGTTCCGAAACTGGGCCATACACACAGGTACGCTATGAAATCTTGAACATCTGGCCAGGCTGGTGGCTGCAAGCACTTTAGGCCACTGTGCCACTCGAGCTCAAACCATCTTAATGACATTTTAAAACTACATGATCTTTATGACTATGCACACACACACATCTATCACTTACTCCTTTTTTCAATATTTAGGTAAATATCAGCCAGGGGTGAACAAACCTGATCCTAAAACTTGGAAGGCAAACTTCCGCTGTGCGATGAACTCTCTTCCTGATATTGAGGAGGTGAAAGACAAGAGCATTAAAAAAGGAACAAACGCCTTTAGGGTTTACAAGATGCTGTCAGCGTCAGAGAGGCAGTCAAAGAGAGGTGAGTTACTGTTTCATACCCGGGTAAAAGCACAGATTTATATGACCTGGACAGGTCGACAATCCATCACAGGACACACACTCATACACAATTTTATTATCTCTAATGGAATGGACTGTGTGTCTTTGAACTTATGGGAGGACACCAGAGCACCTGAAGGAAACTCACAAGGACAAAGGAAGAACATACAAACTCGACACATTCAGCTGAGGAGTCAATCCCAGGCCTTCAGTACACTCAAATATCAAGACAGTTAATATGCAACTGTGAGTCGCGTATACATAGATTATTAATATCTCAAGGTGATATCGGTGCATTACTTAGAACATATGAACGGTTTTATTTTTGTATTCTGTTTTGTGTCGTGTAGTGACGTTTAATTATCGGATTATTGGGTTTATTAGGGAAGAAGAGACAAGATAAGGAAGTGAAGATAAAGGTAAGACTCTCAGAATGATCATCATTCATTTATTCATTTAATTACACTGCATGTGAATTTCAATTTGGTGTTTTTTCCCCAGTTTTATGAAAGACTTTGTCTTGTGTTATGTCACAGCATTGTGCGATTCGCCATGAGCTTGTTGAATATTTCTCTTTTTTGCTGCTTCTCTTTTTCAGTTACCTTTTTTTTCTACTTAAGCTTATTCATTTGTCCTCATAGAGTTCACAGAGAAAAGCCTGAAAAACATTATATACGGACGTAATTAATATGTGAGAATATAATTGCCTATTTATCTACAGGAGTGAAATGTGCCCTGATTCTTATTGAATGAATAGTAAATGACAAAAACATTTGCCTATGCTAAAACGCATGGCTAACGTGTCCCCGTCAGTCGTCATTGTTTCACCCAGCTGTGAGATGCATGTGGACAAGCCTGTTTTAACTGGCAGAACCTTATTTAGGTGCAGTAGCATTTCCTGTAGCTGCTGATTTGCTTAAAAGGGTGAAGATCTGACCACATTTTAGGACGAAGGTGCAAGAAATGTACCCTGGACAGGTTAATCACACCTGAAATCATCCACATTAGGTAGAATAGATGGAAAAAATAAAGTGACTGGAAGCAAGGCTCAAATGTCTCTCTAACCTGTCTAAAAGCTGGACAGTGATTGGGTAAAGATGATACTTTTGATTCCACATGACTCACCTTTGTCAATGAATAAAACAATGTGTTATGTGGACGTGTGTGCAGGAGGAGCAGCCATGCCCAGTTTCCTCAGCCTGGGAGAGCACCAATGGCAGCGAACTGAACTCTGAAGCAGTCAAACAGGAAGCAGAATACCCGGTCACAGGTGCAGGTAAACTATCCGGCCATTCATATACGTATACATCAGCTCAAAGCTAGCAGCCACATTTTATCATAATTGTAAATTATTTTGTTTATATGTAACATGTGAAACCCACATAGAAACAAAATAATTTGAAAGATCCAGATGAGAGTTGATGTCTCATTGTGTGGTGTGCTGTATGCCTCATTTAAGGCTTTGTCCATTAGTTATCAGCTTAGTGGACTCCCCAGTCACAAGATCTAATTTTAATACATTTATCAGAGCACCTTCACAGTGAGGTAGAATGAGGATTGATGATTAAACTCATGTAAAGGTGGACCAAGTTCCTAAAGGAATCTTTCTAAACATGATGAAGTATGAAGTCTGAACCCATTATTTGTATGGTGTTTAATAAGATGTAGTTAATAAGAGTAGATGTGCACATACACACACGTGCACAATCCGTTTCCTCTTGTGTGTTCTTCATAATGCGTTCTCCCTTCATTCTTTCTCTTCCACAGAAATGGAAGACCATTTGATCCCAGACGTGTGTCAGACCATTGAGGTTGTGACAGAGAACGAGGAGCAGGCTGTGAGCTCCAGTCACCCGTACCCTCTACAAATTTCACCCTTGTCGTCATTCGAAGGTCTGTCTCTCTTCATTACCCCAGGAATCACCATATATATAATGTAGATGAGTGTATGTAGATGGCACGGCTAGGGATGTGAACCTTGGATTTTAGGGGCTGAGAACTACCGAAATGGTTTGAATATCTTTTGATTATAATCTGATGAAAAGATCAATAGGACCTGCAATACATTTTTTTAAACATTTTTTATAGTATACCTGGATTGTCGAGACATTATTTGGAACATTGCATGCTTTTTTAAACCACTGGGCTTTTCAAAAGACTGTGCTTTACATTCAAGGCTAGTTTAAACAGTGAATGTTGACAGCGTTATTGCTTATTGCAGATAAAGGTTCCCTTCTATCTGACTAAACTCTCACCGAGGTCACCGAGTTTGTTTATTGCTGCCCTTCCTAACACATTAGAGAGTCTAGAGTTAATTTATAACCCACTCCGACCACATCACTGCAGTTCCAAAGTTGCCTTTCTGGATCATATGTACTCATTATAAAAGACAGGATTTACTTCAAAATGTGTCTGTTTTGACATATCGATCATATTTGAGGATTTAATGTAACGTAGAATGAAAACTCCAGATAAATTTGTATTAATTTCATCGTACATCATGGGAAGTTTGTAGGTTTGAAGGTTGGATGGTGGGGGCAGGGTATATTGCTGCTCGTGTAGATGCTCTATTGCTGTTCATGATTAATCTAAACAGGTTTTTTTTTGTTCTGTGCCAAGCCCAGACGAGTTCTTTCAGTCGTCACGCCTATCTAAACTGACAGCGTGCAACACACAGAAAGGCATCTGTATTTATTTAACATAAGCATGTGGGCAATTCACTTTTGTTAGTGAATTTGTTGGTTTTAGATTCATATAGCTGTGTTCTAACTGAATCTCTGATGTGCTCTCAAAGACATCTTATTAGGTCAAGCACTTCGTGGATGATAAAACACTTCTCCCAAGATACTGGCTTTCGGTGTAGTTCACCGAAGTCCAAGAACTTTAGAAATGGCCTCATTGTACTTTTTAAGTATATTTAGAACATGTGAATTTTACTAAAATCTTGTTTGCAGAATAGCATTGCGGCGTAGTTTGTCGCTCATTCACCCTGCATCACTTAACATTTACATATTCAGCATTTAGCAGACGCCTTTATCTAAAGTGACTTACAGTACAGAAAACAGTCTGAGCATTGAGGGTTAAGGGCCTTGTTCAAGGGCCCAACAGCAGTAACCTGGCAGTAGTGAGGTTTGAAACACTGACCTTCAGATTACTAGTCCAGTACCTTAACCACTAAGCTACTGGTGGCCAGATTAAAATGATTTTAAGTGATAATGAAGGATAATCATAATGATAGTGATAATCATTCCAATGCCTGTATCTTGGTTTGTTTATTAACTTCTGTTTATTTTAGTTTACTTCAGATGGGACCATTTTTAAAAAGCCAAAGATTTTGCATCCACTCTAGATTTCATTTTTATTTTAGCAGTGTGATTTATCTGCATACACCAGTTATTGGCTCATTCTCAACAGAACGTGACTAAGCCTATCACTATGCCTGAAGTAAAACATTCTGAGCCATTTCTACCTAAGACAAGGAAGTGCGGTATAGCCAAATAAATTGTTTTTATCCATTGACTCGCATTCTTTCTTCGACCCGCCCTTCTCTGGCCTCAGTAACCTGTCTATCAGGAAAACCCAGAGTAATCTGTCTCACCTCCCTTTCTCTTCTCCTTCTGTACACAGGGAGTGATACAGACAGTGCACACAGTGAAGAAGACTCCAAAGAGGTATGAGCAATCTACTGCTTCATGAAGGAAAACAGCTTACATGGAATTCAGATCTTATGATTTCGGTACAGGAACTCAGCCAAACAAATCATTTGTAATTTATGGTTATAGTTGTGCAACCAAACACGTAAATGCATATTGTTTCCTTTAAAATGACATCAGAGAAACTTGCCCCCTCCCTTCTTCTCTCTCCACTCGCCCGTCCGTGTCTGCTTCCTGTAATGCGTCCTGTCATGTTAGTGTCTATTTGCACTATCGATTTGCACAAATCTGCACTGCACTATTTTTTTTGTATTGTAGTTCAGTTGCACCTGTAGCCAGATAGGATGAATTGGTAAGAACATTCCGAGCTAGCTGGCTACAGCCCAATCACTAGCCCTTATTAAACAGGTTTGGTAATGTGAGTTATATCCCAGCTAATATATTACAGCCATAAATGGCAACACAAAAGGATACCATTCAAGCCCTGAGTCATTCCCAAACTTTGCACAATGCAGTAACTAATAATATGTAGTAACTAGTAATGCCACCTTTAACAAACGTTGCTGCTTAGGAGTTTTAACAAATTAAACAAATTTACCATAACTGCCAGTAGCAGCTTCATACTTAGTACCTGAATGGGAGACATATTACAGTATATATCGAAACGTGGTGCATCAATATGGAGTAAGAATAATGTCTGCAGAAGCAGATTTAAGATAATTCCTAAAACGTTTTAGTGATCTGCCCTAGAAGCTGCATTATGGCCCTTTTCCAAAGTGAGCTATATGTCTGGACCAACGATGAGCACATGCTGCGCTGGTTGAGGTGGTACTCGTGCATTCCGGTCCTCAGCTTGATGTAGGTTTCCTTTCTTTCGTCATTTCCCAAACGTGGTTGTGAGGGCTGCAGATGTTCTTGTCTTGCATTGGTTACTTTGTTTAATCCAGCTTGGTCAAACGTATTCAATTCCTGCGGCTTTTGGGCCACACCCGCTATACTTGTAGCTTCTTCATATTCTTATTAAGATTCTTTTTTTTATCTTAGAAACATGATAGTTGGCTGATTTCAAATATAATGAAAATAATGTGTATTCAGTTCAAATGAGTCTGTATAGTGCAAAAGCTATTTTAGCGATCTAAAGCTATTAGATAGCAAAGCTATTTTAGCTATCTGGATTCTGGTCTTGTACTTTTAGAAATAAAAATGAAATGTATATTGTTCCAATGACTAATTTAAGTAATTTTATGTCAGATGATGTAGAATGAACCTGTTCTTGATATTTAAATGTAGGGGTGCATGTGTAATCTATTTTCTTTTAGGGAACTTAGACCACACAGTGGGGTTTATAGTGCTTGAAAATGGTGTGTCTATCCCATGGCTCTACACATATTTTCAGTTGCTGTCTTCTAGTTCTAAAAAAAGAAGAGAAGGGGACATAAAATAAGAGTTTTAATCCTTTTGTGAAATTGTTAATGTTCTGCATGTGCGCTGAGGTAGCAAGCTGGTAATATGTTAAGTGAGAAGTGCTATGTAGGTATTGCTAGTAGCAATTCTAATAGTAATAGTTTGATTATTCCAATGTTAATATTTATCCAACAGCTGATGTTTGAGAGTGGAGTCTACACAGAGCTGATTTGAAACTCACCCTGACCCACTCCTAATTTACATTGCATTTATATTATTCAAATAATGACAGGCAAAACTATTACACACTTAACATAGTGCCTTACTGCACGTTAAACTCTGTGTGTGACATTTTTATTACTATTATTTTATTCGCATCGTGTCGGATACGATTAAACTCGGCTCATCCAGTCGTAATACCAACACTAGCTGATTATACCGACGGCATCCGTTCTTATTAGCATGTTCGGTTTGTCCTATTGAACTGTCTATAGACTTTATTGGTGCATTTCGATCATGCCGTACTTTCCTATGAAGTGGACGACACGGTGAATTTCGCCACTTAAGTGATAGTTTGAATAGAACTTCATTGGGAGTAGTGAGTCACGGTTTATCACTACACAGGAAAGTGAATGAACAATGTTTTGTACAACTAATAAAAGTACCAATGATGTCAAAGTACTTAGGAAACCTCCAGAAATGTGGTAAAATCGGACAGAAAACAAATTACTTGCTAATAATGAGCAACAGAGCAAAATGGAATGACGACACCAACCTGCTGTACATAATTTTCCATTATTGGTGTTAATCAAAAACGCACGGATGACATGTTGCTATAAGGGTGGCACAGTGGCTCAGTGGGAAGGTCCCGGGGTCTTTCTGTGTGGACTTAACATGTTCTCCCCATGTCTGTGTGAGTTTCCTTCGGCTGCCTCCAATAGTTCAGATATGCAGTCAGTTAAATTACTAATTAATTACTAATTACTACTAAATTACTAATTAATTAGTTTTCTGTCTCCCAGTGTTCGACACTGTTCAGAAGTGTTTAATTTATTCATTAATGTTTTTTCTTGCATCATGCCATTTCATTAATCCCAATAACACAATAATTGTTCATGTGCTTTTCTTAACTAGACCATAAACCCGCTTGTTCAGTGTGTGTACTATAAATAATGTGTTATGTTTCATGGTTGAATGATGTAGAATTCAAGCTGGAGTGGAGTTCAGGTTTGGTAAATACTCACAGGTTGGTCAGAATTGTTCAAGTGTATCATTTGAAGTGCTCAATATAAAAAAAGTCGTAATTCCCCTTTCGCAGGCCAAACGTTCTCTTACTAATGGAAAGAAAGAGCCGTAGAAGCCACGCCACTTGACATTTTTACAGTCATTTCAGGAATGATTTGCAAGCATTCAGGAAACTGGTTCACTTTTACAGTTAGCTGCAGCTGGATGATAGTAATGTGGTGCGCCAAACTATTGACGGCGAAAACAATCGAAGCTTCAATAATTGGCTAAAGGAAGAGGATGTAAGGAACCGGCGAGGCGTAGTTTTTAATTTTTAAACAATCGTATACGTGCATGTACAGTGCATACTAATATTTTATTCAACTCCATATCATGGCCTGGCTTCTTTTTTTATTAGTGATTATGATGACCAAAGCTGCCGATGATTTTTCTGCGCCTATGTTACAGTGATATTTTATTTTGACACTAGCTATGCTAAAGATGACAATAAAACCCACAATGGCACTTAATGCTAACCAAGCTGAGTAAACCAGGAGTGGTCTGCCATTCATTCGTAGATGCATGTTGGCATGTCTGTCATTCTCAGTGGTTGTGTAAGATCGTCTCTGTTCTCCTCTCTAGTGTGGCAACGCTCCACATGTGCTTTTGTTTTGTTCTTGTTGTCCCCAAGTATGTCCCTTGTGTCACACAGTCCTCCCTTCTCCGTTTTAGTGTCATTACATTCGGTTTCCTTTGCACTTTGTCGAGTATTGATTGGCTGTAGCCTTCGTCATGTTTGCTCTGACCCTGATCGTATTTAAGTCAGACATGAGTGAAGATAAATGATGCAGAGCTTGACCGAATGAGTAAAAGTTTACTTCAACATAGCAAAAACTGAGAGTGTGTTTGTAAATGTGGTTTTATTTAAATGCAGCATTTATCACATGCTGTTGTGTCACTGTTTTAGCCTGGTCAGGGTCACATTTACCAGAGACAGGCAGGGCACATGACAGGACACAAGGCAGAAACACACCTTTATAGCTCACGTCTTTGAAACAGGAAGGCTGTTGGTAGCCCGATACCCGGGTCGGGCAGTCCGGATCCTTTCTGTGTGGAGTTCTGTCTCTCCATGTCCACGTGGGTTTCCTCCTGGAGCTCTGGTTTCCTCCCAAAGTTCATAAGCATGCAGTCAAGTTATAGGTGTCTGTATATCATGTGATGGACTGGTGGCCTGTCCAGGGTGTTTCTGTGTGCCCTCACCCATTGACATGCTTCAGCACTACCCAACCATATGACCCTGACTGGATAAGGGGTTAAGAAAGTAAGCGAATGAGTTCATGTGACCAACAAACTTTGTAAAAGCTTGAGACTTCAAAATAGGCCGTTCCCAGTCTGGTAAAGATGTATTTAGATCATTTTTGTTTCCTGTGTTTGTGGCAGTTTATTGGTTTACAGTACTTCATATTAATTCTGCATAGTTTCCTGGTGACACTCTTTTCTATTTTCCAGCATATACGAGCAGCTTCTTTGGTTTTACTCAAGGACTCAAATGCAAACCTGGGCACCCACGGGAATCGTACATCCTTACCAGGAATGTCCACTTTCATCACTCCAGCCAAGCCCAACTTTAGGATTACCGCTGTCCAAGATGCCTCGTCTTCAAACCTTCACAGCCCCTGTGGTAGTGGGGCAGCATGGAAGCTTCTGCCTCATCCTTCCACACACCCTCCAGTAGCCTCCAACCCAACCTCGGCCCCGGAGAATCGAGCCAGCGTCATCATGAAGACCTCAGACGTGTCCAAATCTGTCAAGAGTTGCTGAAAAGGACCACACCGCCTTAAGCCTGGCTTTACCAAAGATTGTACTGGACGGGAACACGGAGCGGAGATCTCAACACTGCTTTGTCTCTTATTGATGATGTCATGGCTGGGGATCTTAGCTGTGAGTGAGATGAGAATCAGGATACAGGGCTAAGTGCAACATTAAATGCTGGTCCAAACTATTGAATTCAGGGAGCAGTCTAGTAGATTGACAGATCTAAAAACTTTCAGCTCATGTTGGATGTTTATGTACAGGAGAGTCATCATCTAATCGGTGGCATCTGCTTCAGCACCTTCGAGAAAAGCACTGAATGAGTTCATCAGTGGCCTTCTTTCTTTATCTATAGCACCAGGACTGTCCGGCCACCAAAGAATGCACTTTTAAATCTTTAAATCAGTCTTGGACTAATACGTGTCAAAAGGGAATTTTCTTAAGAGGTAGATTTTTAACTTTTCTTCCCTACATTAAATTCAGGTCGTCAATTGTGTACGTTTTTAAAAATGATATAAAGCACTTATTATTATTGTTATTAATATTATTATTATTATTTTTAAGTACTTAAAATATTTCATGCTTTCTACTGTATGTGTGAACTCAGATGTATATATGGACAAAGGGCTGTGAAAGATTTTTTGTCTCGTAGATAATTATCTGCATCTTTTGCAAATTTTAGTCAAGAAGGCTTATTCATTGATAGACTGTTAGATAGACTAGAGTATAAAGAAGCGGTCACATAAGACTCTAATAAAATCCTCCTCACAAAAACGCTAATTGATCAGAATGAAAGGGTGATTCTAAAACTGCCAGCATTTGCGTTTTTGTGCTAATAAGGCCAGTTTTATAAAAGCTCCATTCACATCTGGTGATGCAGCTCAAAACCGACAACCATCCTCTTTTCTACATATTAGACTCTTGGCTTTTGATTCACAAACTTAATCACTAAAAAATTGTAAATACATTTCCTCTTATAGCAAATACATGAGCTGTGTTTTGTTCTCATCACCACTCTGCTTGGATATTGCTTTGATTTTAATAAAAAATAAGCTCCATAAGAACCAAGCTTTCTTACAAACCCATACAATCATTTCTATCATGTTTGTAAAGGGAAGCAGTCACTTAATAGTTACCACACCTTTGGCCATTGTTGGCTCTACAAGCACGGCCTTAAATCACTGCTAATCAGGGTCCTTGAACAACGTTTGAAGACCACACCCACCCAGCAGACACGTTGACCAATAATTGCACTGCCAGTTGTGCCCGGTAGGTTGCGCCGAGCTGACCGGTAGCAGAGCAGAGATTCGAGTGTTCGTTGACCTTAAACGTAAACTTAAGTGCATTACTTGCTCGTCATAGACCAGCTTTTTTGAAGTGAGAATATTGTAATAGTGTCCGTACATACCCATTTAGTTGTATTTGATTCTAAAGTCTTCTGGTATCGTAATAGGACTTTAAAAGGCTTGCTTATTTATATTTATATTTTTATACTAATTCTAGTGGTCTGATATATTTAACATATTATCAATCTAATAAAAAATATCAAGCAGATTCTAAAAACTACTGTTAGTTAATTGCTTTGCTCTGTCAGGACGTTCTCACTGATAAGTCGTATTTATTAGATTTAATAAGAATTCTTGTCTCGCTGTTTTGATCATCTAAATTGAAGATAAGATTTAATCAGCCACTCCAAAGTCTTGTAGCGTCAGGTGTGTCTGTTAAACCAAAATGCACATCTGGGAACAGTCCTGTCAAACGTTGGCTATCGACTGTGGTGAATTTGTGTCAGATGGTGCACATCATCTGGTGATTTTCAGCCATTACTGCTTTGACACTTTTGACTGTCAAATATGGTCCAAATCCACATGACTGTCCAGCTTCATCCCAAACCGCACTCGGCTTTCTAAGTAGGTTAAAAGAAAACCACTTGTTGTGTGCTCGTTTTACTCTCCATTTAGTTTCGTGTGTGCAATTTGGGACACAGTCCGTTCCAGTCAAAGCACTTAGCTCCAGCTTAAAGCACTATTTTCTGACTGCTCATTATATGTGTGTTACTTTGAATATATAACATCTAACCCTGTTTGGCTGTGTCTAAGTGGGGTGGCCGGGGTCCGTGACGGACTGTCCAGGATGTGTCACTGCCTTGCACCCAGTGATTGAAGCGTGAAAATAAAATAAGAAAATGGCAGTGTTAACACTTTATGCAGCGAAGATTTAGCATATACTGCAATCAGCTCAGGAAAGATTTTGCCTTTTGTTCATAGTTCACTTTTATTTTTCTATTTTGCTTGATACCCAATATGTGTTTTGTCTACGTGTAAGAAACATGTACTATGGCTTAATGTAAATATTTGGGATTACTCCCTTAACATATTTCAAGCTATCCATTCATACTCAGACATAAGGACTGCAATGACTTACACAAAGTCTTGCACAGTCTTTATATAATACACCTTTTTTAATTCCTGAAAACCTGTAATGCAGAAAGTGGCGGATTTTCCCCCCACTTCACCTATCATGTCTGTGGCTGTGTACGAAAGTGTGTTCACCTAACTGAATGTGTCTCTATGCACGTTCATGGGCTACTCAATCCTGTGGATCACTGACTAATTATGAGAATATGTTATGTAAATAATGGATTTCCTGTTAATAAATGAACCACTGTTTCTAAATCTGAGTGGTATTACTTTTTTAATCTCACATGGTGGAAGAATCACCATTCACCAGTTCCCCTCTCACCTACATCTGTTACAGGGGTGTTTCTGCAGGTACTGCTGGGACAACATGAAAAGGACTCATTAACGTGACTACAGTCTGAGATGCCTGGAAGATGTTCCTAAGAGAACATAGAAAGAGTAAACAATATCGCCAAAGTTTTCTTTCTCATCTAGAAAAACGGTACATTGGAAGAGGAATTCAAGACCACTGGTATTTTATTAAGTTTAGTCCAACTTAATTAATTTTAAGATCATAAAATTATATTTACATTTTCAGCATTGTGCATATTTAATAAACAGCAACTGAACAAGGAACCTTCTAATAACTAGTCCTGTACCTCAACTGATATTCTACATCCGCCCTATTTATAACAAATACAGTTACATTTGATTTACAATTAACTAAATACAATTTGATCCACTGAAGATTAAGGGCCTTGCTTAGCTTCCCAACAGTGGCAATGGTGATGGGGCTTGAACCCAAAACCTTCTCCTACTCAAGTACTGTAATGATTGACCTGCTACTGTTGCCTCTTTTTCATACTAAACTTGCACATAAAGTAATTGAGAAAAACTATGATAACAATCAACCACTTCTGATCAGCTAGTGCACCTGAACCATGATCAAACCATCAAGAACATGGGATCAATCCTCAGAGTTGAAAGATATTTTCAAATCTGTAAATGTCTGTATGGATTAGAACATAAAAAGCTAGAAAACTATTTCAGTAGCATGGCAGAATCGAATCGAACGTAAAGATGCACAATAAAACACCCCGAAGCAAAATGATTTGTAATGCTATAATGCCATGAACAAGTAATCACTGTATACTGTTCCACTCAGTTGTTCAATGTTAGTGTCCTCATTACTTGTTTATAGAACAGGATTGTTGGCAGAATGGCAGGAACCCCAGGGGGTAGGTCTGGTCCCCCCAAATGTTCCATTTAGACTACAGACTTGGATTTAGCTAGGTTTAGACAGTGTAAAGAAGTGTCTGGCAGGGGTTATGATGGATGACTATGCACGGTTGGTTCAATATCGGTATACCGGGTGAAACTGGAACATGTTTTAGTGTTTCCGTTGATACTAATATAAACACTGACTGGAGCAGTTTCATATCTCAGTGACATGGAACCTGAAAGCACCTGTGCTTTTGCAGGTGGATTAAATACTATGACAAGCCTTGTTTGCATCCAAATTAACTTTCCTCATATGATTTAATACTTTTTCCATGTGTGTTGTGTTATTCTTCAAAATTGTATTGTATGTGAACATGTTTAGTAGGCTTTTAGTTAATTGGCATTTAGTTACATTGGTCATCTATAGTAGGCTTTAAGTTACATTGGTATTTAGTTACATTGGTCTTTTTCCTAGAATTTTTTATCAAATGTCCAGACTTTTCAAAGTCTGAGGAACTTTTATTTTATAATGTACTGTACTTTGGAACTTTTGACAACATGTAGCTTCTTTGTGGCGGAGTGAACTGGGCTCGTTTGTGAATTTTATAATCAAATGCACATTGCTTTGCAGCCAGGATCTACACCTGTGTTTGCATGCCAGCCACAGTGGCAAGCCACTGGTGTAATCTGATCCAACCTTTGGGTGGGTGTGTTAGTGGTGAGATCGTGGTGTTGTGGTGTTTGTGAGTGTTTAGGCAGAAGGAATAGGCGCGGCCTCTTTTGGTTTTGGTTGCTGTTGTCAGTATATAACCGCCCTGATGACACCTGAGTTACCATGACAACTGAATGGCGGTTTATTACTCAACCTGTAAGAAAACACAAAGGTCACTGTAAAAGCACTTTACTTCCTTCTATCTCAATAAGGTTTGAAAGCCTTACTGTATACAAGTGGTTCTCAACCTTGGGGTCAGGATGCTATGTGTGGTCATTCAAGGGTCACAGAGCTAATAGGAGAGATTAAGCTCAGGTCTTAGCTTAGGCTTTGTACTCAATTTCCCTCTATTGGCTACACAGGCTAAACCATCAGCTTTATTAATATAAGATAACCACGTGTCTAGACTGTAAAATCCCCATATGTAGAGAACTGTACTGCAACAATAACCCATCTGAAGATAGAGCTTGTGGTGGGGTTGTTTGGGTCCTTAAAATGAAGTACAGAACGACTGGATCCTAGTGATTGTGGACATAATGAACTAACTTCCTGACCATAAGTACTAAATCAGTATTGTTCATTTTACACAATTTTGTAAAAAGCACCCAAGCTTAGATATTCACCTGTGTTTATTACAAAACCTCGTGATTAAGTACTTTTACTTGTTTTATGTGGATTTTCTAAAGCTCAATTATTAAACTGGTAACTTTTTTTCCTGCCCAATTGAAGTCTTTTTAACTTCTGTCCAGGGAGCTTTAAGATAATAAGTAAAATGAGCCTACTGCACAACCTACTGGCAGAAGTACAAAGTTAGTCGTTTCAAGAAGCCATTGCAGTTCACTTAATGTTTTCAGTCATGAACAGCACGTAGTGGGGTGTACAAATCATGCCCCAGCTTGGTTGAAATTAAGGGACATAGCAATCATTATAAGTACTTGGCACCAATATTTACATCTAAAAAGTAGTTTTGTATTTTTGGGGAAAAGCTATGCGGATCATTTAATCAAATAAAAGTCCAGTTAAAATCCAGACAATACATGATGGCACTGGTAGGCATTCTGAGATGGTACGTTTTTATACTTTGGGACCAATTCATGGCAATATTGGTATAAATTATATTTACGTAAAGTACGTATCCGCTACTTACG
>JAYDZG010000004.1:3937351-3952117 GCA_034509265.1 Microcambeva bendego
GTTTTTCACGGTTTGGGGCGTGGCTCAAGTTTTTTACAGTTTGGGCGTCGCTTAAGTTTTTCATAGTTTGGGGCGTGGCTCGAGTTTTTCCACAGTTAGGGCGTGGCTCAAGTTTTTCCACAGTTAGGGCGTGGCTCAAGTTTTTCCACAGTTAGGGCGTGGCTAAAGTTTTTCCACAGTTAGGGTGTGGCTCAAGTTTTTCATAATTTGGGGCGTGGCTCGAGTTTTTCATGTATTTCAAAAGTCTCCAGTATTCCCATTTTTGCAGGTCCATGACTGGCGTCGTCAGCTCCGCCGTCCTCACCGCGTGCTTCTGTCTGTTCGTAGCTTGTCCTGGTCAGTTCACGTGTAACTCGGGACTCTGCATCTCTAAAGATCTGCACTGCGACGGCTGGAACGACTGCGGAGACATGAGCGACGAGAAGAAATGCAGTAAGTGTCCCAAAGCCGCCGGAGTGACCCCGGAAGCGCTCGACGCCGGCAGCCATGTTCTCAAAAGCCATGTTTTAGTTTACTTTTTTTTATTCGATTAGCTCTGTTAGCCGCTCTCGGGGGTCGATGGCACGCGCCTTTGTGAGCTCGGACGGTTTGGTGCATATTTCACAGAACAAAAGCCTAGAAACAGGAACTCAAGGAGTCATTAAGCCAGACCTTTGTAAAAGCCTGAACAATAGCCTCCATGGGCAAAAGTTTGCCAAATTTATTGACTTTTCATGATAAATTCACGATATTTGAGATGTGACGTTGTACAAAGGATTTTTTTTTTAGTTTGGTAGTCGAAGCACGTAGGAAGAAAAATAATATTTTGTTATTTTCAAATGTGGCATTAAAGCATTTCACTAAGCACCTGAAAAAAATAAACCTTGATTTGACGATCCTTATGTAATTTTCTACAATTTGTGTCAGCGCCTTAATCAGACCAATAGAGGTCACTGCTGCAGCACAGATTAACTGATTCACTTCAGTGTCTTTTTTTTGTGTTGTTATTATTCTGGTGTAAACACTTCATGATTGTGTATAAATCTGTGTGTGTGTGTGTCGTCCTGTGTAGAATGTGAGGACGATCACTTTGTGTGTGATAACGGCATGTGTAAGGCTCAGTACGTGGTTTGTGACCAGATGAACGACTGCGGAGACAACAGCGATGAACGAGGCTGCAGTAAGTTCCTTTAAGTTTCCTTTTCCTTTCTCGTAAGAGCAACTTAAGGACAAAAGAGCATTCATGATCATCTTTCAACTTAAACAATGGGTGTGCTTAAAGAACCCCCGCTGTTTAAAGCTGATATGGATTCATCTGAAAAGAATCATCGATATGAATCGATTCCCCAAATGAACCGATTCGTAACGATTCTTTCTGAATCGTTACATCCCTAACCTTTACACACACAGATCACACGCTGTGTGGGACTGATGGCTCTGTAGGGAGGAGATCCAGATCATGTGCCAGGAGTGTGTTTTAACATGTTCTGTGTGTGTGTGTGTGTGTGTGTGTGTGTGTGTGTGTGGAGGTTGTGATAAGAATCAGATACGGTGTGGAGATGGAACGTGTTTGCCTCTGTCGGTCACCTGTGATGGAAAGATGGACTGCGGAGACGGCAGCGACGAAGCCGCCTGCAAAGAGTGTGAGTGCATTTACACAACACAGCCGAACCTTGACTTACAAATAAAATCGCTTCTGAAGTTCTTAACTCAAGATGTTCATATGTTAAAACCATTACAAAAAATAATGTAAGTAGAATTCATCCCTGTGCCTTTATTTCCCCCTAAAATCTTAAAAGATAGCGCACGACACTGTAATAAAGAAAATAAAGAATGATACACAGTAGTACTGTACATAAACACACACACACACACACACACACACACACACACAGTACAGTACGTGTGCTCTACCGTATCCCGTCATGCACACAAACACACACACTCTCTCTCTCGCACACACACACACACAACCAATCAACACACCTACACAACACACACTCTCACACACACACAGCCAATCAACCCACCTACTCAACACACACACTCTCTCTCTCTCTCTCTCTCTCTCTCACACACACACACACACACACACACACGCACACTGATTCGTCAGTACACACGTTTATATCAAACACAGAGTTTAGTTTCTGTAGTTCACACCTGAATGTTTTTGGACTACCTGGAGGAAACCCACACAGACACGGGGAGAACATGCAAACTCCACACAGAAAGAGACCCAGAACACCCCATGTGGAGATCGAACCCAGAACCTTCTCGTTGTGAGGCGACAGTGATCCACTGTGATCATCTGTGTCCTAAAGGGGCTGGAACACCAGTGGGATCCATCACACACACACATGTAACCCAGCCCACTCATGTGAATGCGCTGGTGCTTTAATGGTTAAATGTCTCTCGTCCCGCTACACTCGGCCGTCTTTAGAGCTCTGATAAGCAGCTCCACATTCCTGACTCCACTCTCTCACACACTCACACACACACTCACACACACACAACATGAGCAACCAGCTCTCATCCTCTCGACCCTCTCTTACTATTTTATTTCTACATTTTCTTCCTTCTGGTTCCCCTTCCTCTCCTGGAGACCCTGATGGTGTATGAGGAGGGTGTGTCCACCCGACACGCCCCTATTACCCCCCCTGTACCTCTGTGGATGAGTGTGTGTGTGAGAGCTTGGCCTCTGATCTCTGCAGCCCCGGCCACTTTTCAGTCCCCACCCAGCAGACTGGTGGAGGCACTAGGGGGCGCCCACAGCTCAGAACTGGGTCTTTCAAAAATTCAGTATTGTAGAATGACCACAATAATAATATAATAATATAATAATCTAATGTTATAACCAGTGGTTACACAAACAAACAGTGTTCTTCGTTTAGAAGTGTTCTCTAAGTGTTCTCTAAGTGTAAGTATTTGAAGGAAGAGGAACGCGCCTCACTGATGGTTCGAAGTGTTATCTCTGGAGTGAACAGAAGTAATACCCCCCCCTACCCCCCCATCTGTACCCAACAGCAGTAGGTTGGGGGGTCAGTGGACCCATTAGGCTCTCTGGAGAGAAGCCACACTGCTGCCAAGTTTAGCAGTCCATTACGCCCCCCCTCACATACACAAACACACACACACACACACACACACACACACACACCCGGCTGTCAGAGACAGAGAACATGACGGTGGCGGTGGCTTTATTCAGAGCGTTCCTCGCCACGGCGTCCTCGAGCAACCGAGCAGCACACACACACAGAGACGCCGCTCACACCTGAGAGCCACGCCCACAGGTATCACAGCAGGTGTAAAACACACAGGTCCAAATTACTGACCGTGCCGGTGCCTCAACGCGTCTTTCACTTCTTCAGTATAAAATTCACACCAGATGGACCGGCGGCCCATCCAGGGTGTTACTGTGTGCCTTGGGGCTCCAGCACCTTAAACGACCCTAATTAGGATCAGGGGTTAAAGGAAATGAACTGAACTGAACGTGTGAAGAGCAGATCAGGGGCCCAACCACGGCGGGACTTGAACCAGGAAGCCTCTGATTACTGGTTGTTAAATTCAAGTATGTTTTTAACATGTTTTGGTTTGTTTCTCACACTCTCTCTCTCTCTCTCTCTCTCTCACACACACACACACACACACACACAGCGTAAACCCAGAAACAGTGAAAACATGCAAACTTCACACAGAAAGGACCCGGACCGCCCCATCTGGGAATCGAAGCCAGAACCTTCTTTCTATAAGGGGGCTGGGCTACCCACTGCACCCCTTTGCCACCTGAGTTGAACATGTTCTCACTTTAAAAAATGAATAAAAGTATAAACAAGTGTTTACTTGGGAATCTTAAAACTGGACATAGGGGGGCAAACCTTTTTAAAAACGGGGCATCAGAGGGCCACACACTCCTGAGAAACCTCACTCCCTCTTTCACGTTCATTCAAATATGGCTTCGGATTAGCCAATCCACCTGACAGCATCCAGCCCCATTTATAAACTTCCCGTAAAGAGAATAAACGAACCCAGATGCTGGATCCGTGCTCACCCCCCGCCATACTCACACTGCGAAGTGATACACGAAGCACTTCCACCCGGACGGTCTCTCCAGGAAGTTGTACACCTGTCCCTGCAGGTAAGCTCGGCTCAGCGTGGGTCGGCTCGCGCTGTACACGGAGACGCGGTGCCCGTACGCGTGCACGTGAGAGACTCTGCGCGGCACCGTGGCGTGCGCACCGTGCCCACCCTGCACCTCCGACATCTCCAGGACTCCCTGCGACGAGCCTCCGATCTGCCACGATCCCGTCGCATTGTTCCGGACAGCGGCGCTCATGACGGGTGGGCTCGGGTTCCACGACGGACCGTGCCAGGAGGAAAAGTGCCGTTCAAACCCACGCAGCAGGACCTCACTCACATCTTACTGCGTTTAGGATGAGAGCTTTGATCTATTAAAGTAACGGAGCCCTCGCGCCTGTTAATCCGGGTCCTAACCCTGCGTTCCCATTGGATCTGAAGGGAACCTACGTAACACCACCGGGCCGGTAAGTCTCACCTGGACCGCAGCGGCGCTTTAGTAGTTCAGCCGCGTTCACGATGAGTGACGCGCGAATCCACAAGCGCGCTCCCGACAGTGATCCCCGCCTTTACCTGTTTTCTAACCGTAGAGTGAGCGACGCGGACTGCCTGTACAAACTTTGGCATGTTCTCCGCTTATAGCTTTTCCTACGGCTTCTTAGTTCAATGCCTAAATGGGTACAGGTCTCTCGGTACGAGAACTGCGACCTTGATCATGACGGGGTGCCCAAAAGATCCAACAGTCCAGTGGTACCGGTTCTGAATAATCCATACTAACAACATTTTAAATATAATTAAAACTGATATATTTATTGGACATAGCCACCATGTGCTGCCCTCCACTCACACACACACACACACACACCCATACACACACTCACACTGCACTTACTCCCCCATACACACACTCACTCTGCACTTACTCCCCCATACACACACTCACTCTGCACGTACTCACCAGTACACACACTCACTCACCCCTACATTCACTCATTCATCTCATCACTCTCTCACTAGTCCGCTAGTCAGCGGGCACCATGTCTGCTCCTGCTCGCTCTCCGTGCGCTTTTCTTACAGCTTTTCTCATTGCGTCTGTTTGTCACTCAGTCCAAGGACGGAAACTTTTGGTGTTCCTCATCGACGGGTTCCGTTATGATTATATTGACGATTTACAGAATTTGCCTGGATTTAAAGAAATCGTGAATAACGGCGTCAAAGTGGACTACACGACTCCGGACTTTCCAAGTCTGTCCTATCCCAACTATTACTCGTTAATGACAGGTAAGCGTTACCCAGGTCTGCTGCAAACTAACTGTAACTAACTCACCACATTTCTCCGCATCACAGTGGTCAGGGTTGAGGTGAAAGCGGTCCCTAGGAAACACTAAACGCATTGACCGCAGTGAAGTTGTCTATCCAAGCATTTTTTGTGGCGTGTCGTAATTTCTGTACTTTTTGGCATCTCTTTAGGAAAAATAAATTCACACAATCGGTACTGTCATTCCGTGGCCTATAAGGGCCTTTAAAAAGTCGCTGGTTCTCCTCTGTGTAATTTATTATCAGTGCCTGGCAGGTCAGAAATGCTAACCCAAAGTTGGGTACAGTTTCAATGTCATGCAACATCTGTACAAAATGGTTAGATAGTTTCCCCTCTTTCGTAGGACCATTAGATATGAAAATAGCCTTCAGGCTTTCTGTGGAACAAGGAGCATCACTAAACCAAACACACACACACACACACACACACACACACACAAACACAGAATCAAAAGAAGCTTTACAGTTGTAGTATGGCCTCTCTCAGTCACTGCAGCTGTGTAGGTATAATTTGCTGATGGTGGTTGTTTTGGTCAGGCTCATTTGCTCTCACCACAAAGCCTGGCCAAAAATTACATAAGGTCTTAGCAGAGAAAACCAACAATAAAAACAAAAGCCTGTTTGGATGAACTCTTGTTAGTTTCGCCACCACTGATCTGGATAACGATTAGGCAAAAAAAATATTAGAAAGACTCAAATAACTAGCTAACTAAGTTGTTTTTGTTACTGACTAGAAAATAAGTTTTTTTTGGGTTCTTTGTATAACATATGACAGTCCAGCCACTTTATCCTGGTCATGGTTGTACAAGGCCTTAATGTGGATAAAGCTGTGGAAAACATGAACATGAAATAAATATGGTTGAACCACATATTCATTAACACCTAATATTGTAACCCACACTTCATGAAGTACAGTCCAGTATTTGGAAGGATTGTTGTTTTTGTGTATTTTAAAGACTTTGTTGCATTCTTGCCATATTTTTAACCCCATTAATGATATAACGATGCCAAGTTGTTGTTTTTTTTGTGCTCCAGGTCGGCACTGTGAGGTGCACCAGATGATTGGGAATTTCATGTGGGATAAAGACTCCATGAAGGAATTCTTAATTGGAACAAATCCAGACAGCCGCTTACCGATGTGGTGGGACGGCTCTGAGCCTCTCTGGGTAACCATGCAGAAACTGGGGAAGAAAGTCTTCATGTACTTCTGGCCAGGTTAGTGCTTTGTGTGCTGACAGAGATATAAATAATACATATACAAGTAACATTTATTAAAGGTATACACATTTACTATAAGAATAAATTGTAAATAATTTATGACTATTTTGTTTTTTATCAGGCTGTGAAGTGGAGATTCTTGGTAAACGAGCCACATTCTGTGAGAAATATGTTTCCAGTCCATCAATGAAGAACCTAACTGATTCCATCGAGAATGCGTTAAATGTGCTAAAGTAAGCCAGACTATGACACCCCTAGCCACATAATGGGCTACTTGAATTGTTTTATTATTTAGCAAATGTGTAGTTGTTCCTAATTAAGGTTCCGACACTTAGTCATACAGTATGGAAGTCTACAGAAGCACTGTGTATTGTGGGAAAACATATGTTTGTATTTTATATTTTAAAAATCCCGGGACAGACCTATATTGTAGTGTAGTTTAGCCTTTGTACTGCCTTTAAAAATAATTACAAATCACGTGCCTACTATGCACATTGTTGCTCACCACTTGTTAGTCTTAGACGAAAGCTCCCTAGCAATTTCTGTGACTCAGCCTTTTTTTTCAGCACTGTGTGCCCCCACATTACACTCAGTTTAAATTTGATTTGTTCCAAACATACTCTAGGTATATATTCCTCCCACATTTAAAACCAATTTCCTTAAATTAATTCACAGTTTCCCTGGGTACACTGTCAACACTGTCTGTTAGATTGTCTATTTAATTATATTGTAATGATATACAGCAAACTGTACTTAAATTATTGTTGGTCTATTTAAAGCATCTAAATGCATGAACATTAATGATGTGTCTATGTGATTCCTTGTTAAGGAACGGTAAGGCAGACATGGCTGCTGTATATTATGAGAACATTGATGTGGAGGGGCACCACTTTGGTCCTCAATCACAGGAAGTACAGGCGGCTATCCGCTCACTGGATACGGCATTACAGACGCTAAATCAGAAAATCAAGGTCTGCTTTCAAACTTCAATTCCAAAAAAGTTAAGATACTATGAAAAATGCAAATAGCAGCAGAAACAATGATTTGTAAATTCACTTTGGCAGTAGAATATTAAAAAGGAAAAGTTGGGACTATTTCAGATATGATAAAGTGTTGAAATGCATCTTTAACAGGTGATACAGTCATCCTTGAGCTTATGATTATCCAGAAAGACTTTAAAAAGTCCTTTATGAGCCAGGATAAATGAAGGCTTCGGACTTTGCAAAAAGTTTTTACAGCCACTCTAGGAATGCGTCCCAACATAACTCCAAAATTAGAGAATGTAGGTGCTGGACTAGCCAACCTACAGCTTGGACTACTTTTGTATCAAAAACCGGTGGTGCATTATAAAGTTCACAATGAGATATTTAAGTCTTTTTGGCTGCACTGCTTATGACAAAAGGAAGGATTTTAGTGCTGTTATAAGACATAGAGAGGCAACAGTGGAAAATGTACATTTTGAAATGTGTTGCAGTCATTGAATTTTAAGAAATAAAGTATTTACCTTTTATTATTAAGTGAGGCCTACACCAGTTGTGACTTTGTTTGATCTTCTGCTTTCTGTTTTGTTTCTTTTTTATCAGCATTTACCATCCCAACTGTTTTAGGAAATGAAATTTTATAATGTTAAAGGGAATAAATCATATATAGACGTTATAATGAAATGGGAACATAACATGAATTTAATACTGTGCAGTCGCTTCTCTGATACTGTAGGTTAAAGCACAGATTTGGCCTAACGACTTGTATTTCAGGAGAAAAAGCTACAAGATGACCTAAACATCATCATGTTCTCAGACCATGGAATGACTGATATCGAGTGGCTGGATAAAGTCATTGAGCTCAAATCTTACATAAACATGTCCAGTATTACAAAGATGATGGACAGAGGGCCTGTGGTCAGTCTGTGGCCAAAACCAGCTATGCTTAATGAGGTAAGCTTAGTGTATTAATTACACATTCCTTTGCTGAAATAATCTGGATGAAGCAGATATACGTGTGTTTTTTTTCCTTGAAGACTTGCAGACTTTGTACTAATTGTTACAGATTAAACATCTACGCTGGATCAAAGGTGACTGCAGAGACACAAAGACCAGCCTTGAAACCAGCCTGTTAAAATAATAGGCACAGTCAAAAGTATGAGACCACCTGTAGTTGTTGATTATTTTGACTGGAAAGGCTTTGCTCGAGATTGTGGAGCTTTTGGGACATTGTGCATTCAGTTAAAATAGCATTGTAGGTTCTGATAAAAGGTCTGGCTCATAATCAACACTCCAGTTCAGCCTTTTGATAGAGTAGTTGTCAGCACTGTGTCAAGGACACTGAAGCTTGTCTGCACAAAACGTATCAATCTTGCCTTTCACAAACTGTTCTTGCAATGTTGGAAGCAAATTGTTTATTATAAATAATTTGTTACCTTCATTCTCTTTCCAGCTTATGATAACATGGATTACCAGTTAGCAGTTTAGACAATTTATGCAAGGTGATTGGTTACGATTATGCTGGAATTATTGAAAGCAAAGGTTCATCAAGGAACAAGTGGTGTTATCAGTTAATCAGCCAGTTTGGCTGTAAAGAAATCTAATCTTGAACCTGAACTTTGATCTAGCCCTACTATCGAGGTCAGATGCTTGACTTCAGTAAAACTCCTGTACGTCTTTGGACTGGTTTCCTAAAAGTTGTAGGGTAGACAGTTTAAATTTAATGACAAATTATTTTTCTAATCTGTTACCATTAGGTATTGCCACAGCAGATCCTTTTTTTTACACTGAGTGACGTTCTTGACTAAACTTGTGATCCAGGATTCAAAACCCTGAACATGTGCACTGATTATTCCATCAGTATGGATTTATATGATTCAGAAGCATCTATTTATTCAAGATTTTGATTTATTTCAGATATACAGAGCATTGCAGACAGTACAGCACATGAAAGTATATCAAATACATGAAATTCCAAATCGTTATCACTACAAGAGTGGAAAATTTGTTCCACCATTGACTCTTGTTGCTGACCCCGGATGGTTCATCACTGAGGTTAGTGCCCAGATACCTAGACTTCCAATGACCTAAGACTAAATGTATGGTAACAAGGTGCCTTTATCATTCTTGTTTGTTTTTCTGTATTTTTTCACCCTATCTATCAATATTAAAATTTCCTCCATTTAGACCTAAAAACTCAATAAATCAGACCCATCATGACCAGATAAAGAGATGATGAGATCGACATATATTCTGTATGCTAGTCACCTTTGTGTTGACTACAGCAGTACCTTTTCCTCAAAGTTATCCATTTACAATTCACATAACTCATTTAAAACTGATTCAGTTGTGCCTGTGACCCAGCCACGTTAACCAAAAACAACAGTTTCATTTTGAGTTTTGGAGTAGAGCCCTGGCAGAGTGAAAACAGTTAATTGAGTTAAATCGGGCTTAAAATGTGAGCAGAACCCAATTCTTTCCAGCTGGAGAATGGGGAAAGTAAGATGTGTCAGCAAATGAGCAAGAGGAACACTCACAGTGCAGAATTTATGTGAAAGAAGATAAAGTCTCGCTCTTCTTATCTGTTTCTGTTTGCAGAGCAAAGACAAGCTGCCCTTTTGGCAGAATGGCACTGGGGAGGCAAAGGGCTGGCAGCACGGCTGGCATGGGTATGACAATGAGTTCCTGGACATGAGAGGATTCCTTTTGGCTCAGGGACCAGGTAAAAATATACCATATACAAAGTTAGACCTCTACATTATACTGAAAGGAAGTGATATATGACAAAGTTAACTGCCAGCCAGGCCTCATCGAACATCAGTAATTGATCTCACAAATGCTTTTTTGACTGAAAGAGAACAAAAACTTGGAGAGCAACACACTTTAAAGCTGATACAGCTGCAAGAGTGGGGGATGAGGGACTCTTGACGGATTAATATCGGTTTATATGTAATAGGATGTCCAACACGCTAATGACCAGACGTCCTCGTACCTTTGGCATTATCGTTCATACCTTTTTACTGTGCACATGTGACCATTTTCCATTTCTGCTTTTCAGATTTCAAGAAGAATTTTCAGGCAGGGCCGATCAGAACGGTGGATGTTTATAATTTGATGTGTAAAACTCTGGGTATCAAGCCACTGCCTAACAATGGCTCTTGGCCTCGAGTGGAGTTCATGCTGATGGCCTCTGCTGAGGCTGTACATCCAGTTGTGCTTTACAGCTTTGCACTCGCGATCGTGGTGCTAATGCTGTCTGCTAGCGTCTAGAAACAACACATCGCTTTACGTCTTCGTAACTGTACGTTCACATCGTCTTTCAGTCATTAATGTTGTATGAAAAACGAGAACTGGGGCGTTCAGAAGCATTAGAAAACAAGAAATATGGTTTTGATTGTAAATTATGTACACAAGTGACACATTAAAACATGCAGAAAGTCTTGTAATATGGTGTTGTGCCACTACAAGCAAAAAAAGCTTTATCGGACATTATAATCGATTCTACAGTCTAGAAAGATTTGATTGTTTTGCTAGAAAGTATGCAATTCCAAAATTCAATTGTGTTCAGATTTGGTAACTGTAAGGCTTAAGCATAATAACATTTTTACATATTTCTTAAGTATTTCAGTACACTCTAATGTTTATGTATAGATTGGTCATCTGATGTTCTTTGATGTTGACCAGGAGATTAGTCATTTTGATCATTGATATTCTAATGTACATTTCCCCATACCTCAACTTCACAGTGTTTATATCGTAATTATTTAAAAAGGTCACCTATCTGGTTCAGTGCATTGGGTCACAACATGTGGCAAAAGCAATATCAGAAATCAAAATCAAAACATGAGAGTTAATTCACTTAAAATTCTGTTATACCAGTTACAGCTTTAGAGTGAATCTATTGTAGATTAAACCACCTTAAAAACAAAACACAATTCCAATGAATAAATTATTGAACCCATATGTTCGGAGCAAAGACCTTTTAATTGTTACACTGTGATAAAACACACTTTTATGTGTCCAGCTTCTTACACGGACACTCCAAAATCAAGCCTGTCTGTTGTAGTCATAGTAAAAAAATGAGTGACACATTGTACCCTAATTCTGCACTATAATTAATGTAAATAAGTATGTTTGCTGTTTTTATTTTCTCATTATTCTTTATTTCTGTGAAGAATATAAATCTGTAATGTGTTTTTCTCAATAAAATACATTTACATTTCATTTTCAGCATTTAGCAGACACCTTTATCCAAAGCGACTTACATTAGCTACAGTATACAGTCTGAGCGATTGAGGGCTAAGGGCCTTGGTTGGTTAGAATGAGTTAAGCCCTTGAACATCGTTAATAAAAGTGACTTAATTATCAGGTAATGTAAGCTTTCTATTTTGCAGTTGGGATTAAACACATGTATGTAAAATAAAATACAGTATCAATAGTTGCTGTTTGCTGATTAGGCGTGTGCAATAATTAGGACACATTTATAATTAAGTATTTTGGAATAAAACAGTATACCCTATGTCTTGCCAGTACATGTTGAATTTCATTAGTGTACATATTAATAAAAAAAGGTCAGTGAATAAAAGTAGTTGGTAACTCTTGAGTAAATACCAGATCCTGCCAGAAGATGTCGCCAAACTACACTATTAAACACAAACAAACTGTAACTAAACTAAACGTAGTTTAAAGTTCTTATTTAAGAACAAACACAGTTTTAAAACGTTGCACAGTTATGAAAGCTATTTCATCCCCATTAGGTATTCGGATGTATAGGGTAAATAAAAACATATGTTTTACATTTTATTTATTATTAATGTTTAATCGCTAATCCCCATGACGTGCTCACTGTCAAGAATTTTATTTTACTGGGTATGACTAAATACTGCACAAACATGTGGAACTCATGCCATGTTGTCCACCGTGACAAAAATGGGCTGGTAACTAGACATTCATTTAAAATAAAAATGCTGAATATTGTTTACTATGTGTCTCTTACTTTTGATAGGCTAGATCAGTGTATTGATCCCAAAAGGAAAGTCGGGTTACTTGGGCTCCCACGGTTTCATGTTTTTACTGGAATTGGGCTTCACGAAGCCTACAGGTCAGTGGAACTCACGAACCCAGAGAAGCTTCGAGTAACGTCGAAATATAATAAAAAATGATGTAGCTTAAGTGTCGGAGATAATTTGTAGAACAAAGGCAAAAGTAAGTTTTTCGTGCACACTCGATAACTCGAACCAGTTTGTTTATGACTTCTTGGAACGCTTGTGTCCTCAAAAGTCCATTTTCATTTTAATACACATGGAAATGAAGAACTACGACACTCGGGTGTTAGCCGGGCCGTTATGCGGGTAACATTTTGTTTTGTTTGAAAGGCGTCGAACGCCATTGACTGACAGGAAGATTCCCGCTGGTCGCTGATTGGTCGAAATGAATCACGTGTTTCGTGTACATACGCGTTTCCTCAGCTGAACGGCTGGAGTGACACTAGCGGTCTAATCTAAACACACCACAGCAGCTTCATCGCGTTTGGATTAGAAGAAGATCACCGTTGTTGCTTTAATTTGGTGCATTTTGGTGTTTTTTTTTCATTGTGTGGTTGCTCGGATCTGGTGCCATTCGATTTGCGAGTTGGAAACTTGAGTCATCGCGTAGATGTAGGTAAATAGATGTCAATGCAGCCATGAGATGAGTAAACATGCTGGAAGGATGATTCGCAGAAAGTTCCCTAATGACGCGTGTGTCCGATTTAATCATGTATCGAGATTTCGATTGATGCTCTGCTTGGACTAGTTCGGATCGACCAGGATAGCGGCTAATTTGATTTTCTTTGTGCACTTGCTCCGAACGTGATTAATCCGGTCGACGTCTAATTGCGGACGTTCTAAGAAGCCTAACTAGGTGACCTATGTAGTGCGGTTATCAGTGTTTACACCTAATCATATACGATTATGCAATTATCAGCTGTTTTGAGGTCTAACGTAGAAAAAATCAGCCGGATCTAGATGCTGGATCTCCGACCACCACGCTGCCTGTTGTTATTTTGCTTGTTTTATCTTTGACGATCCGAACAAGCTCGTTCCAATCAGACTTGATCCAAACTGGCTAATGAATGAAAGCCGGGTGACTCCAAGGGGCATCAAGTCTGTCCTGTCGGCGCCTGGTTGGCCATGTCATATCCAGCAGAATGCATCTTAATGGCAGCAGTAATAGCAATGCCCGCATGCCGAGCTCCTCATGCCGCCTCCTGCCCGCTGTCTGTCTGGGCGTCGCGGTGGTCGCAGTGTTCTTTCAGTCCGGATACGGAGGCTTTACCGTGACCTCGTTTTTCCTCAAGCTCTTCGTCTACGTCTCGTTCGCTCTCTTCTGCGTCTTTTTGGGCAGCCTGGTCTCCGTCGTCAAGAAGAGTCCACCCAGAGAGAGCCCTTTCGACCCCCTCAGGAGGCACTCGGACCAACTGTGGGGTTTATTCAACAGGTTAAAGGTGAGCATCATCTGAGATGGTGGTGAGCATCATCTGAGATGGTACTGAGCCAGACTATTTGGTCCAAATAAGAAGCCTGACTTTAAAGTGACAGCTAGTACAGGACTAATAATCAGAAGGACAGTGGTTCAAGCCCCACCACGGCTTGGTTGTTATTGGGCCCTTGAGCAAGGCCCTTAACCGTCATTGCTCAGACTGTATATTGTACTTTAAGTCACTTTGGATATCTGCTAAATGGTGAACATGTAAATGTAACGAGAGGGTTAGCTGTAGCCTAGTGGTTAATGTGCTGTACTAGTAATACAAAGGATGCCGGTTTAAAGCTCACTTCTGCTAGGTTGTTGCTGGTGGGCCCCTGAACAAGGCCCTTAACTGTCAATTGCTTGGACTGTATAGTTTAACTAATGTAAAAAGCTTTGGATATAGGTGTCTGTTAAATGGTGAAAATGTAAATGTTTCTACAGTAAAGTTTTTATACACCTGTAAGGGAGATCATGTAGATACATTCAGCTACATTATGAAAACAAAATATCAATTTATTTAAAAATAGAAATATCTAAAAGTAAAAGTACAAAAATTTAATCATGACTTTGTTTAGTTAATGATTTCTTCCTTCTTACGGCCGCTGTCGTTGGTTATCATTATCTGCATTACTGATTTGGTTTTAACAGCGAACACCCTACCTGACACAACCCTCCCTATTTATCAGGG
>JAYDZG010000004.1:4053519-4082086 GCA_034509265.1 Microcambeva bendego
CACTAGGATGCACAAAGGAGGGATGGTAAAAGCCTCTTTGTGAGGACAGCAGGCCTGCCCTTTAGCAAGGCCCTTAACCATCAACTGCTCAGACTGTATACTCTCACAGTTGTGTAAATCCCTTTGGATAAGGGGTTCAATGATGTTTATACCTGAGAGCAACATCTCAGTCACAAATGTTTGTACCTTCAGCCCAATTTTTTCCCCACATTGTTATTGGTTCATCAATGTCAGTTGTAGTGAAGTAATCAGGCACTGACAGGTGTTTCATACACGGTTAAACTGAAAAACCACTACGTTTCCGGATGGTTTAGCATATGACATGAAATAAATTTTCTTTAGTGGTAATAAAACTCCATCTGGGCCACAAGGTTCAACATCTGTCACTGCATACGACTGTGTCATTTTGAAATTGTTTATGCGACTAACAGCAACTGACAGCACCGGTCTCCGAAAAAATGGAACTGCTACTATTAATCTTGTGCCCATACGTACATGCAGCACTCATCTGGACAGCATCATATTCTGTCCTGTACAGTGTGGAGAAAAAAAATCAGCTGGAAAATAGTTGTTTTCTTTGGTTAGTGTGATGGTAAAAAACTCTCAGTCCTGTATCTGCAGTAATGAGTGCTCGGAGTGCAGTAGCAAGACTGTGTGCGTGTAACAGCATGACGGGGTGAAGGCCTGCACCCCTGACACCTTTCAGTGTGTGCCTGTGTTTACTCATAGCAATAAACAGGAAGCCCAAATGCAGATAGTTTCTAGCAGTTCTTCAGGTGCAGCGACACACTTGAGTTTTGAAACAAACTCAATTTTTATTCAACATTTTCAATAGCAACAATTATCAAACAAACTCTGGGCCCTAAAAAACATCAATGTGCTTCTACATCTCTTTTTCTTATTTCACCTGCCCCGCTTATCCACCTGTTCTGAGACAGGGTTGCCAGATTGGGATAATTTTATTCACCTGCCAAAGTGTGTATTTCCTCGCCCGCACATTAAGTGAGCATGTTTGGGACCACTTCAATGTTCGTGTTTGCTCTACGGATTCTTCTTTACGCCCCATTCAATTATGGACACACAGGAGTCTTCGGTCAAACAACAGGTTCTGATTTGAAAATAAATCCCAGCTTTTCAGCCTGACATGCTTGCTTCATTAGAGTAGACACACACGAGGGAGAATAACCATAGGAAAAAAACAGACAAGTTAAATAGGGTAGGTTATTAAACCCCCCAGGTGAACTCTCATATTCATCCCCCATGATCTCATCCCTCATACTGCCATTATTAGCTAAATCATTCTTCACCTGTCACCGTTATTTTTGAATATCATGAATAACATTGTTCCCTGGACCCTGGATTACTAAGATCTCCAAAATATTGGAAATTGTTACTTACCCATTGCTGCATTTTTGTTTCTAAGAATAATTAAACACAATCACTTTTGATTTATGCATTCGCAAGTACATCTGGATAAGAGAATCTTGTAAATGCTATAAATGTTTTCCTTTTTTCTTTTATATTTTACAGAAGTGCCATTAAGTAAATCAGTTAATTAAGCCAATCACTGAGAATACGATGGGAATGCAATACTGAGATCCATCTACTCTTGATAAAGTAAGTTAATTTATAAGCTGAGAGCCTGACAGCCTGCTGTTAAAGACTGCCGAAGGATTTAATTGCGTGTTTTATATACATTTTAACAGACATTTGAATGACAGATCCTGTAATAGTTCTGATAATTTGACAATAATTGCAGTGCTACATTTGATTAAGTTAATGGTATAAGTTTAGTGTCACACATTATAATGTGGAAGTTAACAGCAAGAATAAAACTACTTCTGATCACAAACAAGACGGGACAAACAGAGTTAGTTATAAACATTTGGGCACATTTTAATGGAAAGAGGCAAAACGAGGCTCGGCGCAAATCACCCCTTTGCTCAGAGCTTGACTCCCGAACATGAAGATGCATTCGTGTGGAATAACCATCAAATCCCCTCTGAAAGGATCCACATACATCTGTGCTTGTATTTTCTTTACTGTTTCACTTCTTTTTAATGTTTTTTTTTATCGTTCTCTCACATTTTCTTCCAATTTAGCATAGTCAATTTGTCTTCCGCTGCTGTGGATCCCTGATTGCAGTCGAGGAGGGTGTATTGCTGTTCACGCCTCCTTCGATCCTCTTGCAGCACTTAACGGAACCCTTTTCACCCATGGATTCGGCACAGACGTTTTTTATCTGCCAAACAGGGTCTTTAAACAGTGTTTCAAGACCACCATCCACAATTTGCCTGGTAGATGGTGCCTGGCCAACCGGCCGGAGTTCAGAATCTTTTTAATATAATTAATTATAATATTAAAACATTGTATTTGCAACGCACTTAAGATTTGAAACAAATCTCAAGAGGCCACTAGAGAACATACATCACTACAAAAATATTAAATAAACATTAATAAGATAGCACCAATCACTACATTAAAGAAAATAAATCTCTTTTTAAAATCACAACTGTCTGTGGTGTCCGTAAAAGGTTAGAAAGGACATTACAAATGTTAAGCATTGTTTGTACATCTTGAGTGACTTCAACCATATCATATCAATCAGTTGAAATGAAAACACGAGGGGCAAACCGAGTCAAAGTTCAATCAAGTGACTAAAGAGTGAGCCGGCTGCAGCCTACTGGTGAAGGTCCTGGACCAGTAATCAGAAGGTCGCTGGTTCAAGCTGTTGTGGAAATTTAAAAACACCTTTAAAGATTGACACAAACTCTCTCCTCTGTCCAGCGATATCAACCCTCGTTACTCCCTTCTCTGCTCAGTGAACTCAAGGTTGACTAAAATGAAGGACTGTTTATTGTATATCGTCATGCATCAGTGACCGGGACCAGTATTGTGAGTCCGTCATGGTCAGTACACTTTGTAAGAAATCTTTAAGCAATCACACAAGAATTTAAGTTTATTAGTAAAGTGTAAAATTTCCACCACAAAGTGCCACCACTACCAGGTTGCCACTTTGGGTCCATGAGCAAGGCCCTTAACCCTCATTTGCTCAGACTGTATACTGTAAATGTAAGTCGCTTTGGATAAAGGCGTCTGCTTAATGCCGAAAATGTAAAAGTATAAAAGCAAGAACTCTTACAAGGCCTGTACTGCTAGAGCTATTAGTCAATACATTGACAACTTTGGATATTTTTGGAACTTATCTTTGCAAAATCTCTCACACTTTCTATTTGGAACAGATTGACTGCAGTTCACTTGGTTGCAGACTCTTGTCTCTCATCTGTGGGGGGTGGGGTACATAATTAGACTCATCTTTTCTGTTCTGGCCTACTTAGTTTCACAATGAGCTGGAATAATGCACCAAACTAATAAAAAAGCCAAAGAGAACTGGCCGGCATGTTTGTTTTATTTGAAACATTTTATTTGTTACATTCATGACAGGAAATGATTATTCATTACACAAGATTCATCAGTACTCAAGTTATATCAAACACATGGCCAAATGACTGGACTGTGTGAGGAAACCTGAGCACCCAGAGGAAACCCACGGGTACAATGTAAGCTAAGTGTTAAAGCACGCCTATCATGAGCATAGAAAATGTTATTTAATTATACTCAATCCACTTATTTGAACCCAATGGTATTATTTCTAGAGTGAAGAATTAAAGGGTGCAGGTATTAATAAACATGACAGAGCTGATGTGGTGCAGCAGATTATTTTGCAAGCCCACCAGACATACCTGTAACACAATCAGCCATTTGACGATGAGTTGCTTAAGCTTGCTGCAAGAGTTTTAAAAGAACTTTTTAGCCTGGCATGTTTTTCCATAGATGCTCTATTCCACTGCCTTGTGAAAAGGGGAGACTGATTATGCTAATATGCAGTCTTGCTTGTTCGGTGATGATGGTGTGTACACATAAAGAGATAAAAGAGCAGATTTAATGTCCCTATATACACAAAGTACAGGTGTACAGATGCTAACTGCCTCCCTGAAAATACGTACCTCAGTCATTTTACCCCATTACCCAATTGGATTTGGATTTTGTAATTAAGGAACCTCATCCAAATCAGATCTGTGTGCGCTGTGCAAAAAAACAAACAAAAAAATAGCAGAAGACTAAACCCCCAGTTTGTTGGGGAGACCTAAAGAAGATAACCCCATGTGATAAGTGTACTGTGTTGCAGTGACAAACTAAGATTAAGTAAATAGACATGTTCAGTTCAGTTCAGTTCATTTTCTTTAACCCCTCATCCTAATAAGGGTCGAGGAGGGGTGCTGGAGCCTATCCCAGCTCTCCAACGGGCGCAAGGCACATGATAACACCCTGGATGGGGCGCAGGTACCTACAGGACAATCCAGTCTCTCCAATCAACTTGGTAGCAGATCTTTGGACTGTGGGGATCGAACCCAGGACGTTTTCGCTGTGAGGCGACAGTGCTACCCACTAAGCCGCCGTGCCGCTCATAAATAGACATGATTCTACTTATTCAGAAGATGATGCAGACAAGCCGTAGTTCTTTGTTTGAAACTCAAATACAATTTTACATGGTAAAAACATCAAACCAACAGTCAAATATGACAATGGCTGCATCTACACAGCCAACAGAAACACCCACACACATCACTAATATGTAAATGTTCAGTGTGTAAGTTAATTGTTTAATGTTTTGTGCTTTGTTTTTCTGTTTTGCACCATGAACTGTGTAAATAGGTGTGAGTGGGTGTATTCAGTGTGAGCACCTACTGTCCAATGTTTGTTACTTCAAACTCACTGATCTCTGTGTGGATAAATAAAATAGATAAATAAAAAATTAGATCTGTCCATAAATACATCCATTTTTCCATCTGTCCATCCATCTCTGTTTGATATTGGAGTAGGTCAGATCTAAATTTAAATCTATACTACTGGCCATTGATGAGGTTTTCGGGAATGTGCCTTTGTGTTATTTTTGAGTAGAATGGAAGATCTATCCATTCACCAATTCAGTCTTCCATCAATCCATTCGCCAAAGCCACCCACCCACCCATCCATCCATCCATCCATCCATCCATCCATCCATCCTCACTATTTGTCTGAGTCTGAGGACATCTTTTGACCTTCTAACATTTGTTATAAACACACTTATTAATCTGAAATCTTGATAAGTTGCCTTCACTCATATGTGCTGGTGCAGGGCCAAGACGAATAGATTTAAACTGGTCCTGATCAAGATTTAACTTCCAGAGTTGATTGGTTTTGATATGAACACTGCCTTTGGGAAATTAAAGATGAAGATGGGTAGATAGTGGTTGAAACACACTGATGCTCGGTGAAAAAAAAGATCTAGAGAACACACTTTGTGATGCTTTATAACTAGCTGAGAGATTTAGACAGGATATTACTATATTTGTGCAAGTGCTCTTGTGTAAAGAGATATCCTCTACGGACTGAAGCTAACACAGCATATAACAATGAACCTGCCCCGGAGCTTTGTGCTGCCGGAACAAAAGGTTTCCCTTATGTGTGAGACCTGTACAGACCAAGAGAAATCACTCCATTATAGATGCTCCATTATGTCCTGTACCCCTGCAGAAGAAGAGGCTGCCTGGGAACATATTTACTCCTGCACTCCTCAAACTAGTCGCGTTGGGAGAAAAAAATAAACCATTCTTACATCAATGATAAAACTAAAATAATTAATTCATTTCTGTTTAATCCTGGTAGGTTGTCACATGTATCTGTAGCCATGCTAGCTGCAGTGCATTCAACAGCTGCTGGGGGGAGAGGTGGAAAATCTATAGAGCCAAGGATATACAAGGTGGTTCTACAGATGCCCAAATTATGTTCAAGACTGGGAAATTAGGGGGTCAGGTAGTACTTGGAAGACCTCGTGATGTTCTTCCAACCAACGTTGTGACATTTCGCATTGTCTTGCTGGAACAGACAATCAGTATGTATGAGAGTACATGCTCTTCAAGGATGGATTTGCCCCCAAATCCTTCCAGGTGGATATGTGAGCCCAGAGGATGCCACAAAACATTTCTCCAAACCATAACAGTGTTATTGTATGTAGAAAGTATTTGATGAGAAAGTGCTGATGAAAATCTGATTCAAACAAGGTCTGAACAATGAGGTAGAGTCTGTGGGCATAAGGTGAACCTCATGTCCTGGTGAGGCAACATTAGTTCGATTTCAAAGAATCCGCTCAGCCCAGTGTCAATTCACAACATTACCGGAGGTCACTTCCTCTGATCAAGGCTGGATTCTCGCACCCACTCAATGAGTTTGTTTGTGCACATAATCCGAACTCATTACAATGCTTCAGTCCGCTCAGTGCGGAGGAGGACGGTTTATTTTTTTGCATTCATTCGATCTCCTGCTGAATTGCAATGTGCACACATTCCTTCGGCGTGATATAACAATAGAGTAGAACAAAACTGAGTTGAATAGAATTCCTTGATTTGTCATTTATACACATACAGGCAAACAGGAACAGGAAACTCTTTCTTGACATATACTAGCTTGTTTGGAAGCTGGGGTCAGAGCTCAGGGTCAGCAATTGTACGGCACCGCTGGAGTAGAGAGGGTTAAAGACCTCGCTCAATAGCCCATTTAAACTCTCAACGTTTCCATTGATAGTCTAAAGCTCTACCCACGAGGCTTCCACAATCATATTACATAATGTGCATCCCTGCGGCAATTGTTTTTTACATTTTTGTTATTTGAAGCTAGTAATAAAGAATGTATTCAGGATTTATTGTTTAGAAAAATATAATAGATGCTATACTTTCTTTAATTTCCTTTGAGATCAATAAAGTATGTCCATCCATCTATGCATCAAACTATCCATCGATCTACCTGTCTGTCTTACTTAGTACTATCCTTGTCAGAAATCTTATATTAATGCTAGAGTCCAGCAGGAAGCAGTAAGGAAAGGTAGCCTATAGTTGCTGTATTCGGCTCATAACCAAAGCCTGTCTGGAAGGACAGCTTTTCCTTTTTTGTTCTATTTACTGTCTGTGTGGGAGTGCTTTTAAGGGCTGTTTTGGTGCACTGATGGAAGGATTGGCCTTTGCTTAAAGCTGTGGCTCTCTAGATGGCTTCTAACATTTCCCTATATTTGTACCACTGTGCTCTTGACTTAAGACTTTGGCCAATTAGATTTGAGGGTTTTCATCGAGAGAGTGCTTTTTAGGCTCTGCCCAGGGCTAGATGTTTGAAAATCTGACAGTGAGATGGCTAATGTAAAACAGGATTTAATACAGCCGCAGTAGACACTCAACAAGTGGGACGTTGGTGCTAAATGTATTAAAGTTCAATGTTACAGATGTAGAACAATTTTCTCAGGGACAAAATAATGAAACGCATGGACTGAAAAAGCTACAGAGCCATAGCCATAGCAAACCCAACAAACTCATTTGGAACTGGATGCCAAAGATCACTCTTAGATAGACGTTAAGCAAGTTAAGAGATGCAGGGTGATTTGACTACATCAGGAACAAAAGTTCAGATTCTTGTTTGATCCCTTGTAATCTCACAACTGGACAACTGCAACTCTATTCTGGCTGGTGCTCCAATGTCGACTACTAACCGCCTGCAGCTCATTCAAAATGCAGCTGCCCATCTGGTGTTTAACCAACCTAAATACTGCCACATCACCCCGCTGCCGCGTTCTTTTCGACAAAGCTGAAAATGGAGCAGCACCAAAGTACTTCCAGGGTCTAATTAGACCCTAAAAGTTGAACAAGGACCCATAAGGAATGAGCATTTTCTGTTGGACATGACCATAACCATCTGTATTATTGCATACTTGCGTCCATGCTACTATGAAATGCTGGATGAGAAAGCCTGCCTTAGGATCAATGTTTCAGTTTATACCAAAGGTGATTAATGTTTTGGCTGGGTGGCATTTATGGCATACCTCAGTGGAGTGATTAAATCTGCCATGGTGGGCCTGATCTCTAACGATGAGAGCGCCTACCTGAAGGAGATTAAACATCTAGAGGACTGGTGCTCAGATTACAATCTCCTCCATAATGTCAGCTAGACTAAGGAGCTGGTAGTGGACTGGTAGTGTGTATATTGTATCTTATATGTATACATAAATGTACAAATGTATATAGATTTGTACATGCTGGTTTCTACACTATTTTGCACAACCTTTCCTTTACACTTTGGACACTTTGCTCTCCACTCCAATTTATATAGTTATATTGTTTCTATTTTGATGCTGTGTATTGATAGAGTTAAATGAAAATTGTTGTACTCCTTTTATATTTTGATATTTCCTTTTATTAGACATGACTATTGTGTTTATTGTAATGTGGCTGAGCAGTCATAAAAGCATTGCACGGCCGGTTGTACCATGTACGACTGTATGTGACAAAACTTCAAACTTGATTAAATAATTAATAGCACTGGTATTTAAACTAGTTTCATAATTTTTAATATAAAGTACAGTTTTTCTGAACAAACTGGTTCGAATCTCGGCTCTGCTACCGTTCAGCTGGGCACCATCAAGCATGCAGTAGATGAAATTGGCGACAGAAAGACTGGACAAAGTGAGTCGGGTTTTTAAAAGCTTTTCAAGGGCTCTGATTAGTAGACTTAGGCAAAGCAGTTGAGGACCTGCACAGATGTTGGAAGGGGCATGGCACAGGCAAGCTATACCACCTCGAATGAAGCCAGGATTCCCAACAGTGGAAGACTCGGCTGTTAAGCCTAAACATTAGGAACACTCCCCCAAAATATGCATAATGATCCGTTTTAAAAACTGGAGACAGAAGGGAAGTACGTATAAAATAGCAGGCTCATGGTAGCAACTTTGATTAGGGTTTAATTGTTTTGGACAGACGCCTAGGTGGAACTCTCTTGTTTAACGCTGGACACAACAACAAGGTCATTTTACTTATTTAGAATATTGGTTACCATGCCGACCGTTCGTTTTTTTTCAGCTCAACAGCATCAGGCAACGATATGAGGACCCGGGATGAGGACAGAATTTTAATGAAGAACTTGTATCTGATTAAAGATTATGAACTGTTTTGAGTTTATACTATATCCAAAGGGACAAACCTCGATCCCATCAGTCAACATGCCAGATTTATAGCAAAAGTGAACTAGAGGATCGTGTTCTAATACTGGAATAATTTAATAATTTCAATAAATAATCAATTCTGAATGTTGGAAGTCACAGTGGCTCAATGGGTAACACTGTCGCCTCACAGCAAAGTCCCGAGATCATTCCCAGGCAGTTTGCATGTTCTCCCCATGTCTGCGTGTATTTTTATATATTTGATTTGAAAAAGGGGAAAAGATTTGACGAGGTCCTGACTGTGGCATATGTTAGTCTTTGTTGATTTTCTTTGGTCTCTACAGTTAGACAGAAAGGTGCAAAAAAAACCACACACAGAGAAATTGGCATCTCTGTGGGTGGAAAAGTCTTGTTGATTTAAAAGGTCAAAAAACCTAAAAAAAAAAACACTGGTTCAAGCTGTCAAGAAGGCTACAGTAACTAAAATATCCATATATTTTCAACAGTCTCAAAGTCTGCTGCAGCATGCATCTGGTAGGGTTATGACGAACACGATGGGGTAACAGTGTCCCCTCACAGCAGATTTTGAATACATTTTTGGGTAGAAACAATAAGAGAGGTTGTGTCAATAATGCCAAATCAATAATGCAGATCACGGTGTGGTGCTGTGGCGACCCATAACGGGAGCATCCGAAAACAAAGAAACAAACAAAAAAACCCCACAAACATGAATAATCTACGAACCCAACATGTCTTTATAAAGTTTGCGTATCATTGTCAACACATTTAACGAGTCTATTATAATTCAATATGCAGTTAGAAATACAGAGCTGAATTGGCCATGCTAAATTAACTTTCCTTAATTAACTCCATTGTCTGCTTGTGTCCAGCAGGAATAAAATGAAATTTTAAACAATAAACGAAGATCGACCTGCCAAAAACAAATTGCCGACTGGCTAGCAAAGCCCCTCGGGTCTGTGTGTGAGTGTCACCATCACCTCTCAGCATGGAGGTCTTGGGTTCGACCTGCAGATGAAGAGGCGCAGGCCTTTTATGAATAGAGTTTGTGTAGGTTTCCTCTGGGAGCTCAAAAACATACAACCAGGTTAATTGGAGACTAGGATGCATTTTAGTGCCGGTCCCAAGCCCGGATAAATAGGGAGGGTTGCGTCAGGAAGGGTATCCAGCGTAAAAAATAAAATAATAATGCAGATTACATGTTTGTTCGTTTATTAGGATTTTAAAGTCTAAATGTTTAATGTTTTACACTCTTACTTACACTGATGATAGTTCAGTACACATTTTTTTTATCTCCAATTCACTTAACTTGCATGTTTTTGGACTGTGCATGGAAACCTGTAATAGAACCATGTAGACACATGGAGAACATGCAAACTCCCCATAGAAATGACCCAGACCATCCCGGATCGAACACGGGACATTAACCCTGAGAGGCAAGCCTCGGTGCGCTGTGGCAACCCCTAACTGTAACAGCAGAAAGATGATGGTGAAGATGCATGAATGGAATGAGCATATAATGAAATCTATACTTTTAAGGAAGCTCAAGTCAGAGACTTGGGAACTAAGTTTATGGATGACGGAAAGCTCCAAGTTTGCATCATTGACTAATTTAAGTTGCAGAAGGCTGGACCGAGCGACTTTCTGCCTGCCTGCATTCCAAGCAGCCAATTTGCACACTAAACTCAGGCTAAATGGGGGGGATTAGTCTGGGGTATTTTACTATCTGCAGTCTCCATCCACATGCACCCATGGGTGAACCTTGAACAATTTATATCCTTCCATTAAACGCATGGCTCTGCTTCTGCAAGATTTGGCGGCAATACTTTTCCACCCACACGCTTGCCTCCTGGGTACTCTCCATCCCAGATATCACGGGAAACGATAGCAGCTGCTTTGCATCAAGCCACTGATAGTGTCATCATCTGGCAGGAAGAGAATATTTTCATCTGAGAACACTGTTGTTCCTTTACCTCCCTATTTCTCCAATTTTGTTCATGTTGGCCTCTTTTCTCAAAATTTTGCATAGTGAATCTGAAACTGCAGACCCCTAGTTGGGAGCTGTGCTGTGTGAGCTCTTTGCAGCCGTCCTGGGCAACCATGGCCCTTACAAAGCCCCATCTGTCTGTTCATTCCGGTCATTTCACACACATATGCCTGATGAAGGTCGCTAGAGTGACAGAGAAGCACTTAACTATGTAGTCCTCCAGGTCATGGTAGGCTTGAATCTTTTGCTGTTTATTGGAAATTTAAACATCCGACATACTAAAAACAGCACGTGAGATGGTTTGAAAGGGTGATGAGATGTAACTAAGAACAAATAGAGCAGAGGTTACGAGAGGTGAGAAAAGAAGGTGGAGACCGAAGGGAGGGGTAAGACGGGGGACAGTGGGATTCTGGAAGTGGCCGCTATGAGCTGGATGAGATGCGCCTCTGCACTGGAGCTGATAAGAAGCTTAGGAGTCCTGGGAGTCTGGAAGGATCCAGGGCTTCAAACGGCCACCTACATGGGGATCGGGTAAAAAAGAAAGAAGACCCAAAACAACCATTCCTTTTTTAATCCGGGAACTGGGGAAGTAAGAGTGGGAGAAGGAAGATGAGAAAGAAATAAGTATTGATGAAAATTTTACCCTGGTGGTAAAATCAGGTCCGAAATTGATTTGGTAGAAATGTCTTGTTGATGATGGCGGTCAAAGAAGGTCAAATGAAGGTTTTCCTTATAGTTGAGAGAAGGACTATAATAACTAAAATATTAACAGCCATAGTTAGATTGTCCTTGTCTTCCGGTTGTAAGAGTATAAGAGATGATACTAACATTAGCAATTTCTACTTGGGTCAATTTAAAATTTAGGTATTGACGTCCAATCCTCTTAAATTCTGACTGAGGAATGAGAAAACAAAACCCTAGTTTTTTTTTTTATTCGACTAGAATCTAAAGATTTTCTAACTACTTACTACTGCTGAGTATTAAACTGGTACAAAGGCAAACATTCGAAGACACAAAAAAATCTTTCATTAACAGACTTTATTTTAATGCCAGTGATTAATGATTCAGGATCATTTGATTATAACGTACATTATAAATGTTTTTATTTGTTATATAATTCATTAAATTCCTCATTTTTGTTTTCAGATAAAAAAACCCCCCCTCAAATAGCTTAAAAAAGGGACAAATGCTAAAACAAAAGGAAACAATTACACGGTGATTAAATACTACAAAATACATTTTGTCTCCCTATTACCAAAACACAAATTGAATAATGACAGACAAAAAGACAGACAAAATGACTTACTGCATATAAGGGAGCAGGTAGGTTCTTAATTATTAAGCAGCTTTATCAGCCCTGGTCACCCAGTGTACATTAGAAGCACAAAATTATAAAATTCTACCTCACATCCTCCAAGGATGAAATCCCCAAGGTGCCAATACCTACGTCACTGATGATGCACAATTTAATGCACACTTAATTACATTTTTTTTGTGTACTTACTTTTTGATTTCTGGACAAAACAAATAACATCCAAAAAAAAAAAAAAAACTCGAACAAATGCACACACAAAAGAAAGAAAAATAATGGCACGTTGTAATGGTGATCAAATACTAAATACATTGTTTCCCAATTACCAAAACACAAACCGAATAATAACTTAAACTGAAACAAATAAAGACATAAAAAAACAGTGGATATGAGAGAGCATATCAGTTCATTATTATGGCTGAAGGAAAGCAGAGCTCCTGGAGGAAACCCACACAGACACGGTGAGATGGTCCGGTCCGGGTTCCTTCTGTGCAGTGTTACTGGACATTTCAGTTCTTAATTAATGTGCAGCTTGATCAGCTCTTACAGTACAAATAAATCCACCTTAAATAAATTCACCAAGTCTACATTAGTTGAACCCATTACCCTTTTCAAAGTGCGAGTCCGACCATTCAAAAGGGACGCAAAAGTCAAATACAGTGTGTGTGTGTGTGTGTGTGTGTGTGTGTACAGTGTGACTGATTCCTAAAAGACTTCAGTCCATTTGGCAGAGCAGTCGATTAGAAAATCAACCATGGTTACTGAAAAGAGCTGATAAGCAGAGTGAGGGTCTGACATTGTTTTGTTGATGGGTATCAGCGAGAGGACGGACAGGAAGTAGAGATAACGTAATTAACAGGGATCACTTCACGATGTCACATATTTACTGCATGCTTAGCACAGATTGTCCGAGAGTACATTATTGCCTTTAACTACTTCATTTAGTTAAAAATAAACAGGAAAACAAGCAGGATATACTGAAATATCAAAACACGTCAATAACAAAGTGTGGTTTAGTAAATACAAAAAAACCCTTAATGGTTTCATTTAATTTTATGGATGTAACGATGCACCATGTATCGATTCACTTGAGGCACGATTCAAATCGGTATTTGAGTTTTAAAAAATTGAAGTCGCCACATTATGCTCAATTCAAAATGGTTTGTACCTACCTCCAAAATTAAAGAGCATAAAAGATAATCACAAGTACAGTATTTTTTTAAGGAAACAAAGTCTTCAGTTTAATTTTGTCATAAAAAAAAAACAGGAAAAAAATCATATCATGAATTGTATTGTATCGTGTGTAGGGTGTATCGTTACATCCTTATTTAATTTATCGGTTGTTTTGCACCAACTAGCTGAATCTTGCACAATGGCTACCAATCTTGAACATTTTGTGCTAAGATGGGGTGCAGGGTTTGGGATTTTGGGAATTCCATATTGCTTATCCAGAAACACAGATCAAGCCTTCTTAATCTTGTGTTGTTCCCCCGCGTGCACCCACTCACGGGTGCCATGAAGAAGAGAATCAGTGTTACACACTGACCAGCTATAAAAATATGAGCACTGACAAGTGAAGTGAATAAGGAGCAGCATGTGAGCTCGTTTTCCTCCCCTCTCACCACCTGAGCACATTAAATAAAGCTCGGTACAAACTTGACATGAAAAACATTAAATATGTATAAATAAAGAAACTTATATTTCAATTATTAACAGCTTTGGTGTCAGAATGAACTGTAATAATAAAGTATAATACCACAGACAGAACAAACTGTAGCAAACACTTCTCACGTCTGTCATGTTTTTTAGTTTATATCTTTATATAAAGAAATCATGGTTCAAGCTGGCAGGAAGGCTTAGGGTAGCTCGAACAGTTTTTACAACTGCAGATGAGGACGTACCTTGAGCTGTCGGACTTTGAGATGGACGTGATACAACAGCGCTGACATCGAGCTGGAAAATCCTAACGCATTCTATTCAAACACAAGGCTAAGAACTCTGCATTTATCTCATCTGTAGAGCAGCCATATTGGAGTCATATTTATTGTAACATAGTTTTATGTACTGCAGAAATATTTATCCCATATAAAATATGGATAAACATGTACAAATAATAATAAAACGTTTTTAATTTGTATTTTCTTTTTTAATGCATAGTCTACTGGGTACAGGTGGTACAGACGGATTTCCCACTAGCACACCAGTGCTGAAAGTCTGAACTCCATGGTCAGTTGGGCACGACCATAGCCACTAGGATACACAAACCAGGACATTCTAGACCCGGTACCAAGGCTGGATTTAAAAAAAAATTCAACAATCCGGATCACAATCCAATTATTGTCTGCTGCGGGCACTGCCAGTTGTGCTCGATAGATTCCACCGAGATGACCGGTGGCAGATCAGAGATTCTACCTAAAATTCAAGTGATTATTTTAACTATTTTAAAGTAGTTTGTCTTTTTCTCATCACATACAAGGCAACAAGGCAAAATGTTGTTAGTTATCAGCCTCAATACGTGCAAGTGGATAAACTGATTTGATTTACAAGTTGGTCAAAGTGGATTGCTGTAATCAGACCATGTTTCCCAAAAAAGAGAAAGAAAATGGAAAAGAACAGATAAAAAGTTGCTGCATAATATATTAACGTTGCTTTTATGTTAACAAAAGATTCATGAATGTTCATCAGTTGAGAAAAGTTTCATCAATTTAATCCCCTCAAGATTCACCCACAATAAATAATCCTATCAATGAGAATACAAAAATAAATAAGTAATAAAACTTCTCAGAAGCAGGCCAGAGACAAAAGCTCCAGATCCATTGTGAGAACTCTGTGTAGGATTAGAACTCAATAATTTCCCCCCCACTCTCATTTATCACATTCTTCGTTTTCACACCAGCCAGTCCATCAGACCGCTATGGTACCAAAAAGATCCTCTCATTCATCCCTCATTATCGCTTTCATCATTATGTAAAAATAACTCCGGTTACCAAGTCACGGACGCTTCCGTCTGATCTCTGTCTTTGGGTTTGGCTAGGATTGGAGAATCCGGGGTAAGAAGAGAAGAGTGATTTCTGGTTACGGTTTGCGTGTACGGTCCTGATCCATAAAGGTAAAATAGAGACAGACGGCCGTGGTGACCAAAGTGTGCATGGCTTCGTAGAGCAGCTTGGGAGAAAAGACGCTCCAGATGAAAAGATGGTAGCGCAGAGCCGTCACCAGCACCACGAAGAAGACGGCTGGGATGGAACGCAGCAGGGCAAAGCAGTAGCTGCTGTGGCCGAGAGACAATCCGGTTCTGAAGAGACAGAGAGAGAGAGAGAGAGAGAGAGAGAGAGAGAGAGAGAGAGAGAGATGGATATCACTCTTCTATAAATACATTGTGTACATAATCTAACCCAGGGTCACCTGGTTTCCAAACATGCCGTTTTATTTTTCACTGGAATAAACACAATAATTACGCTTCTTCAAACAATGGTGTTTTTATTCAGGTTTAACAGCACAGTAGCTCATCAGAAACGCCAACACGGACAAATGCTGACACTCGGCAACCTACAGTAAGACTTTTTAAGAGCTGTGAATTGTTCAGGGGGAAACAAGTGACTTATGAAAAATAAGGTCTGGTCTTTGTAGATTTCTTTTTAGATTTAGATATAGAACACTTATCAATGTTGAGTGAAATTCCGCATTTTAACTCGATCTGTGCAGTGAAACACACATATTCACACTAGTGAACACTATGGGGGAGTGAGTACACATGCCCGGAGCAGTTAGAGGTTAGATGCCTTGCTCAAGGGCACTTCAGTCGTGACCTGTCAGCTCGGGGAATCGAATCGACAACCGGTAAGCCCAGTTCCTTAACCACCAGGCCACGGCTGCCTATGAAAAACCAATCTGAGGTAAACGAACCTTCAATATGACTTTCTGATGTGAGTGTGATGTGTTTTAAATTCATAAGTGGATATTACAGTGGATTCAAGAAGTATTTAGATATTTAGAAGTAGCCACGGCCTGGTGGTTAGAGAACTGGGCTTGTGATCAGAAGGTTGCCGGTTCGATTCCCTTAAGCAAGGCTACTCGGGGTCCTTGTGCCTTGAGTCATCCCACCCAGCAGACACGGTGGCCAGTTATCACCTTCTGCAGGGACTACCAACTGCGCCATCTAGATGTCGTCCAGCCGACCGGTGGCTAGCAGAATTTCAGAGCTGGTGTGCTAGCGGAATACTCAAAAACGACTCAAAATTTCTCAAATTGAACCGATTCAGACCCGTTGCTGTGCTACATCTATCCAACATTGGACTGTGAGAGAGTTTTACCAATATAACGAACAGCAGCACAGGGAGCATATGGAGGACCAAATAAAAGTTGCTTTAAGCTGCTTTTTAGTGCCTCAGGGGTAAATCCAAGGAAAATCCAAGGCCATATGGTACCAATGAAAAAAATAGTTTAAATATAGATGCACCAGCATTTCCTTTTTGTCTCAACACACCTGGAAATAAAAAGGACAAAACAAGTCTTAAGAGATGACGCAGGAAGAGATTCATTGATGTGAGTTGTACACAACTACATGCTAATCCTGTTTTACGATGTACCTGGTATAATATTGAGCACTGACAGGTGAAGTGAATAACACAGGCAGTAGCACTGCATCTATCGATTAATCAGATTAAAAAATATTTTGCTTTAATAAATAGCAAGAAGTCACTCAAAACTAACTGCAAAATTTTATATACAGCATGGTTTACAGAGAATATTTCTAAATGGTAAACACTGAATATGAATAATTATTTTATTTACAACCTTTTAAAGAGGAAAAAAAGAATTGTTTCAGTTAGGTGAGGTGAATTTGGTGTGTGTGTGTACATGTGCTGGTTAAAATGAAGAAAATAATTATCAAAACTGATCCGTGCAGAACGACTCGAGCTTTATGGAGTCGTGTGGATGAAACGATTCCTTGATTTTTTTTTTGTAACTGAGTTACTCAAGGAATCGTTTAAGCAGAGACAGCAAGTGAACATTTTATCCTCAAAGTGATAATTCGTATACTGTTTATGTGTTTACTTGTCCTTGGTAAAGTAAATTTTACAACCTGTACTTTTACATCAGTACGTTTTGTACTAAAAATTGTAATTCGCTACATTTTAAATTACATCCGTTCCTAAGTGATAAAAAAACTCATGCAGTGATGCAGAGTTATAGTGGTTTTCAGCCAAAAACCTTTTAAAAACCCACTAAAATGCATGAAAACGGCACAATCGGGCAACCCTGGTTCGATTATTTAATAAAGATACCACATTACAAAGTACGTTTTATTATTTTTACATTAAATATTCTTGAATTCTTGAATTAAACACATCTATTGTGAGATGTGAGGAACACTAGGAATCTGTGAACTATTTTTGTATCTGGAAAAAAATCTGATTATCTGGAAGAAACCCAAAGACAACAAAGAGAATAAAGCAAACATTTGAGATACTGTAGCCTCCAGATGTGAGAGGTTACCTTGGCCTGCTGTGCTGTGGCGCCTCCCCAGATGCCCGATCATACAAATCCTAATTGTGTGAGCCATAAGTGGGCTGGCTTGTCTTTAGTCTTGCATCTTAATGTGCCAACGACACCCCACAGCTCTGCTTGCGTTTGTTTGTGTCAAACTGTCTGATATAATTGGGTTTTGGTGTTATGCAAGCTCTATTTCACGTCAATTTCTTTTGGCTTTGACCCTCTGCCAGCTACACGAGCATTTACAATTGTAATGTACGAGCTGGGTGGGAGCCAAGGTACTGCGTTATTCGCAACCGCCAGTGCTCATGGAACAGAGGTGTTCACCGAGCCCAGGAGCCGACGCCGCTTTGGTGGAACATGGATAACAGTAAGTGTGAGGTCTGGGAGGTCTGGCACAGATTCATTTTATTTACATTATTTCTTATGGGGAAAATTTATTTACCACATGAATATTTTGACTTAAGAACAGAACTTCACAGCCAAATAAATTCGTAAGTCAAGGGTCCACCGGACTTAGTGTAAGTGATGATTTGAGTTTGGAATGGAGCCCAAACCGCCATGCCATCATATATCATTATACAAAACTCAATGATGCTGTTACCTTTTGTATCTCAGATTAGTCTTCGCTTAGCTGCTAAATTTGAATGTGTGGCATCGACACCCCACAAGTCTGGCGATTCCAGTTTTACCATTACTCCGGCTCCGTTTCACTTCCATTCCTTTATGGTCTGACCCTCTGCCATCCCTACAAGCATTTACAATTCTGATGTACGATTCGGCCTGACACCAAGGTACTACATTATACGCAGCCTTCGGTGCTCGTACCACAGAGTACCTCAGGAAGGTTGTTTTTCAATGTTAGGGTTTCTTTCTCCTTGCTTTTTAGTAAAAAGTGAAAAATTTTAGATGTATGATGCTGCCTTCCTTGGGAACTTCAGAAAAAAAGATACACTGATCAGGCGGGGTATTATGACCACCTTCATGAATTTGTGTTGGTCCATCTTTTGCTACCACAAATGCACTGTGTATTCTGACACATTTCTATCAGAACCAGTATTTAACTTCAACAATGTGAGCTACACTAGCTCACATTATGAGGATGTGAGCTACACTAGCTCACACAGGATGAGTGTAAAACTGTGCCATATGTGGAGGTACAAGTGACCCGGAGAGAAAGAACAACTTAACGTGAAACAAAGCGTGATGTGATAATTGTACTAAACCACAGAGATGAATTCCAGCTCTACAGAGCGATTATAAGCAGTAATAAGACAGAAATGTCATGATTTGGTCTTGTAAAATTTACTACATTGATCCTTGTTGAGCTTTTATTTCAGGTTATGCTTTTTAAATCTTCTGAGACGCAGATTCAGATTCGTGAACTGTATAACCAGACATCTAGTAAATCCAGATAAACACAGGTGTGTGTGTGTGTATTAGATCAAGTTTTATTGTTATAGCGAGTGCTGAGTTAAGCGTTTATTTGTGCCGGTGAGAATGTTTGTCACATGCGAATGAACTAAAGAAAACAATAATGGAGATGAACAGGTTTACATCTTATCGATCATGCTAATCGAACATCTGTAACAGCAGCACAAAAGCTAACATATCATGTACACGCTCCACCATCACATCACTACTCTTACTGTCGGTGAGTAACGGCCACCGGCGATGACGCCGCCAGGTTCTCAAAAACCGCTGGAGACGTGTGTCGGTTCTCCAAAGAACACCAGGTTCAAAGGAACCCGAACAGAACCGGAAAAGTACTATGTAAGTTCTGGGATTACACACAGCTGTCAAGTCAGGTACTGCTGTGCATTAATTCAATAATTAAATTTATGAGTGTTGTTGGTTCTGTGGCCAACTGGGCAGCACTGTCCTGGGTTTGATCTCCCAGACGGGCGCAGGTTAGGTCCTTTTCTGTGTGGATTTTGTATGTTCTCCGGTTTCCTCCCACAGTTCAAACACATTCAACCTGGTTAATTGTTATGCCGGTCCCAAGCCCGGATAAATAGGGAGGGTTGTGTCAGGAAGGGAAACCGGGATGAAAAGTATATCAAAGAAGTTTTTATTACTTTATTACTTTTTATGCTTCTGTAAATTGCTCTGGATAAGAGCATCTGTTAAATACTGCAAATGGAAATGTCTAATATGTAGGTCTGGACTCAGTGCAGTTTATGGCCATTCAGGTGTAGGCCAGTTTATGGAGATCAGTGTTTTATCATCTACTTTTCTCTCCAAATGACCTTTCACTGCACTGCATGTGTGATCCTGGAAACAAAATAAAACTGTTCCCAATCAGGTGCGTTCCAGGAGCAATGGCATGATCAGTTAAAACTCGTCTGAACATCCATGATCCCATCAATTCAGATCATGTCTCTCTCTCTCTCTCTGTGCACGTAAAGCTGGTGATTAGGGACAGTTCATTACTGATGAGCAATTATGTGTTGCCCCCAAAGCCCCTAATTTATCTCACAGAACAAAGTATTCCTTTTATGAGCTTTTATGAGCTTTTTGAGTCCCTGTGTGCACGCTTGAAGAAGAAAAACTGGATATGGGGTAAAATTACTGCGTTCATTTGAAAATATTAACACACAGTACAGACAACTCAGTGTACAGTAATGACCCATGGGGAATAGCATGATGCATGCTCAGACCTGGTATTTGCAATGCAAACCTTTCAACGGGGTATTAATGAGATGATCAGTCAAAGCTCTGTCCCGAGGTTTCACTAATCTAATCAATCAAGCCTAAGGAAGAGAGAATAATGACATTTTTATTCCATATTAAGGAAATCTTGCTCACTGTGAGATATTGTAGGTGGGTCTCTTTACTTGGAAGCTTCTCCAGGGTCTCGAATAAACACATTTGATAGTCAATACAGTGGTGCGATACACAAACATTTGAGTATTTATACGAGCTGTGCCGTGCGAGAGCTTTAAAGTTGCTTTATATTTTCTCAGTATCATTTATGAGAGAAAGAGTGAGCATTTTATGTCTGAGCCAAGCAGGGGAAGAACGTTCTTATATCTATCAGAGGGCCATTATACTGATAAATCGTTCTCCTCCCGAACTATCTCGCTGCATTGATTGTACGGACTTGGTGACATCTTTTTTTCTGTTTTTTTTGTTTTTTTGTTTTCTTTTGAGAAAAAAATGCAATTTTGCATTACGTATTGATCCGGCATTGCACAGCATTTTCTAATATAAAAAAATTAAAAACGTCTGCGTTCCTTCGGTCTGATGAACTGACCGGCTGAGCTCAACTAATAAAAAAAACTAACTTCAATAATGCATTTCTCTACCTTTAGAGAAGTTAAATACTGAACGAAGATCAATCAGGGCTAATTGAGTAATATGGATTCAATTTGTTGGCTTCCTCACATTAAATCTGTCCAGCTGGACAAAGGCTGTAGGCTCTGTTCAGGTTTTCTATGTATTTACATTTTTTAAATTTCACAGACGCCTTTTTTTCCACAGCGACAGTTTATGGTTTTAAGCTCTTGACTCTCAACCTTCTGATTAGCTCAGTACCTAAACCACAGTATAACTTGCAGTAAAACTTGTCCAGAACTGCTTTACACTTGCCGATTACTAACTGAATTGCCGTAGGATTGCTTAACCAGCAATTGTGAGACACTTGAAAGCTACATGAATGAAAAATGTTAAATCGCCGAGCAAAAACATACAGCAACTATCATATTACAAATATTACAACAGCAATGATAATAAAAGGACTCAACAGTGGCTGCATACCTGAGTCTGGATTTCAACCACCAATCTTCCGATTGATAGCCCAAAGCTCTACCCACTAGGCTATTACTGGTTAGATTATTAAGTTACTAAACCTGTGCCACGATGGTGAGAGAGCAGAATCCTAACATCTAAATGACCTTAGCTATAGATCAGGCATCCTGATGTGCATCTTTAAGTAACATTACTGCCCGCCTTCATTATAAGTAAGAAATGTCCAGAAGCAACAACGGCACAGCCAAATAAGGTGCACAGAATAAGACCAATACGCTTTTGAGCAGAATTTCAATTCTATCCAGTTACAATGGAAGCACATTCTCTAAATCTCCCCATAAAACACTGATTTTCATTCCTGGATAGTCTTCTTTCACTATAATTAATCGTTATCACTCTGTAGATCCATCATCCTAATGAGACTCCATCCACCAGCAATGCGTGTTATGTCTTTGTCATCTAAACCTCATGTTCAGCTAATCATTAAGAAAAATGATGTCCTGTCCATGACTGATTAATATCATATGATGAAGTAATAGTCCACAATTAAACAGCAATGATGCATATAGAAACCAAAGGTAGGGCTAGTTGTTAATGAAGGCCTAGTGCACAGCTGGTCTGTGGGATCTGTAGAGCAACGACGACATCTCAGGATGTACGGAGGTACAATGCCAATCTGTACAATTTACAAATCATTCTAAATGTTATCATGTTAGGCACGAATATTACATTTACTAAAGCTGTAGTTCATGCGCATTGTGTTTGAGACGCCTACATATTGTGCTGAAGAACGGAGCCGGAAAACGCTCAGAACTTCTAAGAAGTCTATCGAGTCAGCGTTCTATTAAGTTTATTAAAGTTATTCAAACTTGCTATATGCACAGTTATTAGATCGTGTTTCACTAGCATTAGCATTGTGTCATTCAAAACAATGGGACGAGTTGGGACAAGCATTAGCATCTCGAATAACGTCTACCGAAAGGGCTTGAACTTCACTGACGAGCCTGGAAGTGGAACTAGATACATATGTACACCTTTATAGACAATACAAATAATTTATTAACATGTCAAAACAACTCGCGTTCTTCACCCCACATCGACCACATCGTTAAATTTTTTTTAATTTTTTTGTGAGAGCAGTCTTGCCTTACTGAACTATGGGGTTCCCTCATCAGAAGCTTGCTCAATCTACGCTGAAATACGTTGTCTATATTAGAAGGTGACTTAGCAGGCAGGATTTTAAAGAATCTAGGATTTTGAACACAGGGTGACGTAAAATGCTGCATAGGTAGACAGCTCCCTAGGTTTTAAATTTGCAAATGCTAATTAAGTTTAATACACTCACTCACTGTGTAAACCACTTCTCCTAATAAGCGGTCACACATACACACAAACAAGGGCAACTGTACTAGCTCCAATTAATCTGTCTGCATGTCTATGGACTGTTGGAAGAAACCCACAGACACGAGAAACACATGCAGCACCCAGACGGGTTGACCTGGGAATCAAACCCAGGACCTTCTTGCTCTGAGCGACAGTTACCCATCAAGCCACCCCCATACCATACCTTATCAGGACTAGAACATCCATTCACCATTTATTAAACAAGCAGGTCATTGGGCTCCATCATGTTTAAAGAGGAGTTCTCATCATTCTGTAAAATCTATGATCTCATATGTGCCTGCTTTAACCTGTAAAGTCCAGACAATAATTCAATATGGAAGCATGGGTGCGTAAACAACTACAACACATTCAAACAAAGGAATGCCCTCTGACATACATATAAATTAAATGCACCTGAACCTGCGGTCAAAGAACCGAGGAACCTTATCTGTCCAAAATTACTTTAATACGAGCAAAACATGTGAAATGCATCAGAAACTTCAACAACTTTTGTAAGTTTTATTATTCTCAAAGTGAGCCGGAGCTTATCTTCAAGGCTCGAGGCATAAAATTCAAAAGTCATTTAAGTAAATAAAATTGGATAAATAAACAAATAAATAATGAAATACAGAAAAAATGAAATGTTTTAATGGCTGGAAGCAATGCACACATGTTTATTTCAAATGACTGTTTACTACTTATTGATATTGAATGCCATCCATAATCTTAAAAACAATAAAAAGCTCATGGCTTAATTCAGTGTTTTTCTAAATCAATAATGTTAAATCGTTTCTTTTTTATTCACAGGTTTGTTTGCTGGTAGCATTTTTATTATTTGAACAGAATCAGTAGTAAGATTCCAGCATGAAGCAAACAGATGCAGGCGCTGGGTGGAAGATTTAGTTCTGGGGTGGCGGTAATTGGATTGGCAAAGTAACTTTTGGAAGCATCATGGCAGGGATGTACAGATAAAGGTGAAATCAGCAGAAAAGAAAGAAAGAAATGCATGTGCTGACTATTATAATGAATCCTGGACATGTTGGTGATTTAGAAATCCAGACAGGATGTATTTTTAGGTCTTAAACGAGGACATGTCTGAGAAACAGGGGATGAATAGTCACCCAAAATAAGAACATGAAAGTGGCTACAACGTGAACACTGGAGCGACCAAGCACCAGTCATTTGACCGCTTGGGCGTCTCACTAGAAGCTGTTATGCAGTTCACTAGATGCATTACTCTGAAGAAGAGAAAACTACGATGGTGCAATAACAACCAGTGTAAAAAAAATGGAAACAAATTTATAATAAAGTTGAAATCTTTTTGAGAATAAAGATGGAATATTTTTATAATAAAGTCTAAATAGTTTAAAAAGTAAAGTTTAATAAATGCATTACTCTGAAGAAGAAAAAACAACGATGGTGTATTATGGCCCTTGTAAAAAAAAAAAAAAAGTCGATAGAATTTTCGATAATAATGTTCAAGTTATTTTGAGAATTAAGCCGAAATGGTTTCAATATTAAAGTAAAAAAAATCCAATAATAAAGTCAAAATAATTTTGAGAGTAATTTCAAGAATAAAGTCGAAATCATTTTGATGATAATGTCAAATTAATTATTAATTATTTCGAGAATTAGGTCGAAATGGTTTCAAGATAATTCCAATACTAAAGTCAAAATAATTAAAAAATAAAGTTATGACCATAACCTTCTCATGTTAAAATGGGGTTCCTAATTTGTTTGTACTTTTGCATTGTTTTCACAAATAAAGAAAGTCTGAACAGTCGATTACTTTGTGCTTCTCTGAACTATCAAGTCTACGATGGCTGAACACTCATTGGCCAAAATATTTCCACTTCAATCTTGAAATTAAACCACAAAACGGTGCCTCTGTTACGACGTGGTGGAAATCGACTTCAATATGCAGCAGAACAGAGGCAACATGAGACCTGGACTGTTCACTCGTCATACTGACGTCGGGTAAAGTATTCAAAGATTTTTCAGCTTCTACAAGATGTATCGTCTGTTCTTCTTTTAAAGATGACTGATGCTTATCACATTCCTCCATTAAGCACTCATCTCTCATGTGTCATCACTAAACCATCCGCATGACTGGATCATTCCTTCTAGGCATCACCGCAAACCCTAGATAAAATGCAGCTCCACACAAAGAGTCTCCTCATTACCTGCGCCGATGCTCGATGTGATCCAGAGCTAACCTGTCAGCGGCTTTATCCTTCAATCTTTTTAATGTGTGTTTGGGAGGTAATGTGTGTACCAGACGTCTGCTCGTCTCAGAACAGATGGAGCGCATCGGTAATGGTTTGCATATGGTACTGTTAGCAATCCACGTGAATAACTGCTAGCAATGTGTGTCATATATGTGTGCAATCAAATCTTTTATTATCAGACAATTCAAACATAAGTTCCATTAAATAGGCTGACCATTCGTCCTCCTTTCCCCCCAGACTTGTCCTCATATTGGGACCTATAAAAACTAAATTGCCACAAATACCCAAGATTTGATTTGCCATTCGTATGGAGTTTGGCATTGATTGGACCGTTCACTTTATGTCCCGCCTTCATGCATGCCAGCATTGGTCGGCCATGTACACACCCAACACACACACTCAGTCACCATAGCAACAGCCTAAATAATTGGAGCTTTTGAGAGATTGAATCAAATAAATCAAATGATTCAGAAAAAGATTTGCGTTTGTGAAATGTTTGAATAATCGCTTCACAATTACTTTAACATTGACAATGAACGGAAGTATCGGCACGCATTGGTTGCTGGTATATCAAGGGCTTTACTGGTTTGAACCCAATCAAAATGATGCCAAATAAAAGCCATTGGTCTTTTTCCAGATAGTTACATTGTATTAATTATACAATTTGGAAAATAATATGAATAATTAAAAAACTTTTTTTCTCCAAACAAATAATTTTATTGCTATGCATCTCTTGAAAGGGGGTGTGACCATGAGGTAACATGTCATGTTGACACTAATCACAGTTCTGGGAAAAACCATTTCTGGAAGTCACGGGACTTTTTCCCTACCCCCAAGTGTCCCTCTTTTTTGAAAACCAAAACATGGTCGATGTACAACATGTTAAAAAACCTGCAAAATCTGCAAAGTTTGTTCCAGCAGTGCTGTATCACTTAAAATTACTTTCATGCAATCAGGAGCTTGATGCTACTTAAAGCTGTGTAAACTGAAATTACCTTCAGGGCTTGTTTTATTTCTTTATAAAACGTTTACTGCGAGCTATAGCTGTAAAAATAACATATGAACCTGCAAAGACGGTTTCAGTTGTTTTAGCCATTCGTGTAGAAAGCTAAACTAAAGTAGTACTTACAGATAAATTACCCAAACGTATATGATGTGTAAAGCAACAACCAGCCCAGCTAGCTCTAGCAGTTTATGTATAAAATAACAGTACTCAGTTAGCTCTGGAAGCTTATGTAGAGTAAAAAAGCTAGCATGTGATGTAAAAGGCTAGCTCTGGGGGGTGGCTCTGGATGTCAGAACTAACAGTATACATAGTTAGCTTTAGCAGTTCATGTAAAGTAAAATATGAGCTCTAGTCAACTGAGACTGTACACGGTGCAAGAGATTAAGGGCTAAGGGGCCTTGCTCAAGGGCCAGACATTGGCAAGTTGGCAGAAGCTTGGCTTGAACTATTCGTTTATGTTCCTAGAATATATTTATTTTCCTACCGGTGTACTCGATTGTAAGTCTATAAAGGAATTTGTGGGTCACTTACCTGTCCCTCTCAGAGCTTAAATAACACACCAGGTGACTCGCCCAGAGCAGTGGACCAGCGAAAGTACTGCACGCCGTGAGAAAGATAGCGGGAGCCTCCACGTAGCTCTCCAGCCCCACAAAGCCCACCGAGATATCCACAGTGGCTATGTTATTAGAGTTCCCCTAGAAACCAAATCACAAAGAAAAGAATTGTTATTTTTTTCTATTTTTTATCATTCAGCTCAAAATGAATGCATTTTGCTGTTCAAACATCTGTCTTCCAAATACTGTCTTTTAAAATGTGTAACGTGAATATAAACTTCTGTCTGTCCATCGCAGCTAATATAAAAATGACCAATGAAAAGATGAAAAATAACACACAGTTTACATTCTGAGCAATGGAGGTTAGGGGCCTTGCTCAAGGGCCCAACAGGAGCAAACAGTAAATAAATCATGAACCTACGTCCGAGTTAAGTTGAAAGAAACAGAACTTTTTGCTGCATCTGGGCAGTGCAATCCTTTTAGAATCTTTGATTTCTAAAAAAAGACACGATCATTTGTCACAATCGTAAATGAGCTCGTGTTCATTTGAGTGGTTCTTATTACATATTTACTTTAAGACTGCTTGTAGATTGACTAGCCAGCTAACTGTAGCCCGGGGGATGAAAATTCCATAAGGGGCTCTGAAAACGTTGGGCTCTTAAGATGAAGCGATTCCAAGAACATCTAATTCCAAGAAAAGCAAATCTACATTTTGCTACGTTTCTATGAAAGCATCTGAAGACTCAGGCAGCATCGGCGTTAAAGGAAAATGAGAGACTGGAAGATCAAGAAGTAAACACGGCGGTCGGAAAAGAGAGCCTAAAAGTACACACGGACGCACGCCGCCACAATCCGTTATCACAGACGTACATCTGAGTTTAACAGCTGGGGTTTGGTTTTAGATCAAAATGTGAGATGGGACTTGTTCTTAGGAAGTGACAAATGCAATTGCACATCCGAATTCTTAAAATTTGGTTATAACATCAGCAATGTATTGTTAAGAGCTGAGGGACCTTTCTGATGTGATTTTCTGATTCTGTATTCACAAATAATCTAGCTTGAAAAACATATCAATAATAAATCTTAGGCTTTGTTCTGACTCTCCATCAAATGATTAAAATTCTTATACTAAATGCTCTCTTCTCTACTTTCAAGCCATCTGTGGTAAAAAATACTTCAGAACATAACCCGCGTTAATCTTTTCGAGAAGGATTTACAGCCTCTCAGACCACAGTGCAAGGTTTACAAGTGCATCTGGCAAATAGCCAAAGAGAAGTCAATTCATGCTAATCCTGACGCTATAAAAATGTATTTGTAGCTTTAACTCCTATAACAATAACTCGAAGCAAAACGTCTATAGAAAACTGATCAGTACTGAGGATAGTTTGGCTCTGCCATCCATACGTTCACCCATATGTTCAGCCGTCTGATTATCCATCCTCACGTTCATCCATGTATGCATAATTTTTTTTACACAAGTAGAAGTATAAAAGTACTGTGAATGTACTTTAAGTAAAAAAAAGTAAAAGTAATTTCAATTTAATTTTGTGACCAATATCTCTTTTCAAGTTGGAGGTACACAAGTAGCAGCACACAAAGGGTTAATCTTTTAGACGTAATCTTATACGTCGAGACTTATTGAATACACATTGAAAAAGAAATTGGAACAAAATTTGACCTTTAGCAATCAGTTCAGTTCATTTTCTTTAATCTCTTATCCTAATGAGAGTCGGAAAGGGGAGCTGGAGCCTATCCCAGCTCTTCAACGGGCGCAAGGCACATGGTAACACCCTGGATGGGGCGCCGGTCCATCG
>JAYDZG010000004.1:4094249-4112010 GCA_034509265.1 Microcambeva bendego
ATAGTGAGTGGTTAACACCGAGCTCTGACCACCACCCCACTGAACATGAATAATACATCCATTTCAAACCAGATCGTTCCTTTTAACATCGCTTCATGACCATACAAATACTGTTTTCACTAAAGAGACAAAATAGCCCAAACAATGCAAAAAGAAAAGAGGCTTTGGCAGCCATTAAAATAGTTGAGTCCACAGTTTCCCCTCAGTTTAGACCATGATTAACCAGTGGACCCCCTGTTTTCTTGTTTTCATACATCATATGTGTGTACTTGTACACCCGGCCTGATTTGGCTCCTGCTTCTTTATCGCAGTTTCAGTTTAGCTGTAATGAGAAGTTAACAGGGGAGATTTGAAGAAAACGAAGTGCTGAGATAACAGTGGGGTGCAACGCAAACAACTACGTGTCTGTAACAGAATTGTCAGAACCCGTGAAACCATCAGTGAAACTAATTCCATCATGACACCGGGGAAATGGAGGAAATAAGAAAGAAATGCAAATTCCGACCCACTGTGTAATTAACTGAACGTAGAATCAGAGTCTGAATTTACATAAAATGATTCTTGTATAATTATATTGTAATAATAATGCGAATGAACATGAGAACATTAGAAAGTTCGAGATCAATTCTTGTTGACATGAAGAAATAATATAAAGCACTGAATTAACACACGGCAGGCAGTCAGGCTCCTCTGCTACACAAACTGGTAGACCGAACAACTGTTTAATTAAATAAATAATTATAATAGTGTTAACACTATTCATCAAATTTGCTTAACTGTGTGTCAGTAACCACGAGCACTAAACAATCAGAAATGTCCGAATTTTCCAAATATTAAATTTTAATATTACCTGACCACTAGTAATTGTGGTTGGATGGCTGACATTTTAAGGGATTCATTTATTTAGGGTATTATCTAATTATCAACATTGTGTTGCATTGTCTTGCTGAAAGATCCCATTTGGACCAGGGAAGATGATCATCATGTATGGGTGTGGGTAATATAAAGGATGGGATTCCCCAGACCACACTGCTGCCACAGCCACTCGGACCCGGAATGGTCAAAATAATGTGAAAGTTGATACACATTTAGGGTTTTTAACAATGCGCTAAGTTATTACCAGGTCGATTTAAGTCTTTAGGGACCATTAAAAAAATGATAAGTAAAAGTTTAAGTGGGTCAAAACTTACTTGGAGATGGCTTGGCCGGTGTGCTGCCACGGGAAGAGGACATTGCCGACGGCAGCACGGTAACTGTAGACGCCCAGCAGGCCGAGTGCCAGGGCAATCTTGGACACTGTTGAACAGCGGCGCTGGACCAGCAGGAAAATTAACAGCAGAGAGAGCGCAGCCAGCAAAGACAGGAACACCTTATGATCTCCACTGTGAGAAGAACATACAAGAAAGGATGATGACCTACGTAATCATGACTAAATATACAGAGTACAAGTACAATACCGAGTCACGGTGCACCGTTATGGTGGGCGAACCAATCCTTCAATAAACAACATGCACAGGCCGATTAAAAGTAATCTTTATGGCATCATAATATACTTCTAATATTCCAATATCCTCTAATTTTCTCATCTGACCACAAGTGATGCTTTTTTCTATGATTTTTAATGCTCCCGACTGCTCTAGGCTCACCGAGGAGGCTCATTGGGCATACAGTTAAACACACTGTTTACTGTAAAACATGGACATACAGATACACGGATCATATTCTCTTCAGTGCTGGCAGTTAGAAACAGCTCACAGCTGACAGAATGGATGCTACAGTGCTTTCTCTGTAATCAGACCTGGCAGTAGGTCCTTCGGCTTCAAAATGCTTAGTATCCATAAGTTCAGGTACACTATAATGGATATAGGGGGTGAAAGCTGACATCCTGGGACTGGAAGGACCTGTTTAGAAATGGGAGTAGAAAATCAATTCCATTAACTCCACCGGTGATGGCTGTTCTAGACACTGAAAGTGTTATTTGATGCGCAACAAACCTATGCTCCATTGTTTATGGATTTCAACAAAATAATGTTTGAAGACACAAAACATACACCACTCATAGCCACATAGCCAAATAACCCTAAATTCTAAATTGTTTGTACCTACCTTAGAGTTCAAAGAGCATTCATCTCATATTACAGTATTTTCTTTAGAAAACAAAAACATAAATAAATAAAAGAAAACTTTGTCATAGCCTGTCTTCAATTTCATTTTGTAAAAAAAAACTATATTGCATCATGGGTAGAATGTATCGTTACATCCCTTCACAAAATTTGAAGTGTGTGTGTGACCCACTATGCCAAGCTGCTCCATCAAGCCGAGTTCAGAAATCAGGGCTTTCAACCAGTGGCACATAAGGTAACACCTAATGGATTTAAAGACCTAGCAGAGAAACTGTGGGACATTTTCCATATTCCTGCCTGACCAGGACACTGTTGATAGTAATTAAACTGTACCGAATAGTCAATCTGAATGAGAAAACCACAAACTTTCATCAATTTCTTCAAATAACTTTGTCAAAGTCTCATTAAATTCATGTAAGAAGCTTATTACAATCAAAGCAGCTGAGCGAGGTGTTAAGTAACGCCGTGTACTTAATGCATATGTATGAGGATATGTATGAGTGGCACCTGTGAGCGTGTTGAGTATTTAGTATGCGACTGGTGTTCGTTTCTCATCTAAAGTAATCATAATCAATCATACTGTACTACCCCAACTTAGATATATCAGCTCCGGCACACGAGAGTTGTTGCAGTAGACAATGAGTTTTTATTGCTTTTATTCATCCTTCTTTGTGTGCTTTCAAACACAAGTTTTACCAGAGATGCAGCTATTTATTTACTGTAACAGCTTATAAAAGGTTTTATCTATGTACAGATCCATGAAAAAAGCTAACAACATTTGGTTTAGTGTGACTTTTAACAATAATATACAGAACTGCTGCATTTTCCCTGTATTTACTTCATATGTACATGTTTGAAGCACAGTGATACAAAATAGCAAGTGTTTGCTCCTTGGATTGAACTAAATCTGGAATGATTTCTCTCGTCAGCCTCCATATTCATACAGATAAGTGGGCTGGTAAATTTAAAAAACCCCTTCAAGGCCAGTAAGTGTGCCGATGTGTTCTTCATGATTTATGATTGATAGACTGGTCTCACAGCAAGAAACATAAAACAGAGCTCCCAGAGAAAACCCCCGCAGACACGTGGAGAACATGCAAACTCCACACAGAAAGGACCAGGCGTGTCCCGTCTGGTTTCCTTCAACAGTCCGAAAACATACAGCAAGGTAAACTGGAGACACTGAATTGTCCTATAGGTTCCGGGACACTAGAATGCACAAACCAGTTCCCCGGTCCCAAGCCCGGATAAATAAGGAGGGTTGTTGCCACGAAGGGAATCTGGGGCGAAAGAAATGGCAAATTAATGATGCGGATCACGATTTGCTGTGGCAACACCTAATGGGACATGGTTGTTGAGCAATACATCCAGTAGAGTGTAGTTCGAAGTAAAAATCAAACTTGGCAACTGTGGAGGAACTTGTAGTTCAGTATTTAATTCAAAAATGATGAAAAAGATGGCATTCTAAACGGCCTAACTACTAACTACTGCGCGACGTTTGCATTGAACCAACTCGCACAACCTATCTTCACAACGGTCTTCCATTTCTTCTTGTCCATATGGAATTAGTCGCATCTAGCACGACCTTCATGGTATCCAGGGTTTCGCTCCGTCCCGTCCACATCCGTAAATGTGCCAATTATGTCCAAAATGAACGCCGAGTATCCGGATCCACCGTTGAGCATGAATGAGCCTTTTGCCTGAATTGTAATTGTATACACAGTCATTTATAACTCTCTCCACAGATGTTCCACTGGGTGCCAAAAGGAACTTCAGTGTTGTTTTGACTGTATGCTTGGGGAGTTCCACTTTCATTCATCCATCACATCTCATTAGCCCAGAGATTCTTATTCCTCGTGCTGACAGATTCATTCACATGCTCACATACATTCACATACTCATGAATTACTCAATCACAAAAAAAACGCCAAGACTTGAACTTGCCTTAGAAGTGTTTGTAGACATCTGACCAGCCTCATCAACCTTTTGGATAATTTCTATAACAGAAAATCCAGCCCTAGGACAAATGCTATTGCCTTTTGCTTTGTTAAAATAAAGTGAATTATTTAACTGAAAAATCAAGTCTCAAGTCACCAACTTCGGATAAAAACAAACATACTGGCTGTTCTGTAGTGGTAATGAGCAAAATCGTTCCAGACTTGTAAAGTACTGGCACTATGTGTACAGAAATAAGCACCACATTTCAGTCCAGAAATAAATCGTCTAAATTGTGTCTAAAATAAGAGAGCAAAAATAAGTGTTTGTGCCTGGTAGCTGGACAAAGTGCATCTCATATTGATCTAAGCATCATCTCCTCGTTAACCACTGAGAGTAAGACAGAAAATCTGTACCGCCTCGAACTTGTGAACTTGATGAACTCTATCCTGTGTGAATTTCTTCTGATCGGGGACAGGATAACGACTTCAAATAAAAGAAGGGAATGGCTACAGACACTAATTAAAGAACATCATGATACCACCAGATTGGGATGGACACAGACCGCAGGTGGAGTAAAAAACAGGTTTATAATCACTGCTGAATATAGACGTGAGGATACCTTTAGCTCAAATTTAGAATTGATTTTTCACTAGCACGTCAGCGCAGAGAGTTTAAACTCCCTATCTACTACGATGCACAGTGCAGGTTCCGGGTTTGACGGCACCAATTCAAAATTGTTTGCACCTACCTGTGAAGTAAAAAGGCATTTAGAATTTAGCTAAATAAAGGATAAATCACAAATACAGTACTTCAATTTTTAAGAGAAATAATAGAAGGAAACTTTGTGCGCAATTACATTTTAATTTTTAAAAATATCGTATCGGGTCGTGGGTAGAGTGTATCGTTACATCCTTAATTCACAGAGGTTAGAAAGTCTTAAGTGTAGAAAGGGCAGCCTATGTAGGGAGTGTAATGGGTTTAGAACACTCCCGTGTGTTTTTTCTTTCTTCCATGTGTGACTCGGGTTAGCGCACATGTGATAAATAAATAAATAAATAAAAAATGAAGGTTTTCGGGTTTCAAAAGCTCGCCACTGAGTATAATTCCTGTAATATACTCTGTTTATAGTTGAAAATACAAATATGTATATCGGCAAGTTTACAGATACACCCACCCACAGCTGTAGTTCTTTTATTCTTTACTGCTAGCATGATTATCCTTTCATGGCATGAATCATGAAGCCGGCTAAGTGACCTGTCACCGTGCTGATTCATTTTCCCTATAATGAGAGGAAGTAGTCAGACACGCTGAAGAAAAGCTACGTGTCACATCTCACCGTCGACCCTGGATACTCCGCTCCGAGCCTGGCAACTGTCGATCATCCCCCGGTGAACGAGACCAGATTCATGAGGAGTTCAATCGGGCTTACTTATCTGTGCTGTGTGAGAATGGGACGGAAATATGATGTGACCGGCACGTCCTGAACTCCGGGGTTTCACACGATGTTAAATAGATCCAGACTTCCAGGTGTAAGGGCAGGAAGACGGCTGGCATACGCAACAGCCGAAGTGATGCTAATTTCCTTCTCTAGCACACTTGGACGGCACGTTGGCCTCACCGTTGCCTCACAGCAAGAAGGTTTGATTCTCCCTGCGTCCTTTCTGTCGGGAGTTTGCATGTTCTCTTCGTGTCTGCGTGGGCTTCTTCTTACGGTCCGAAAACATGCAGCCAGGTTAATTCATGACACGGAATCATCATATAGGTTCCTAGACACTAAGATGCACAAACCAGTGCATTGTATTGGAGGGTTGTGTCAGGAAGGGCATCTGGTGTAAAAACTATTCCAAAAAAATCATGTCGATCATGATCTGCCGTGGTGATTATTAAAGGTAGACGTCAAAAAAGAAGTACAGTGGTAGCCTGGTGTGTAGAGCTTTGAGCTATTGGTCAGAAGACTGTCGGAAGAGCATGACCGAGACTTCCAGGTACTACCCGGGTCCTGTAATTGTCCAGACTTGAACCCGATCGAGCATCTGTGGGACCACCTCGATGGTTCTGTCTCTGGATCCTCCACCACGCAACCTTTAGCAACTCTGGAATGCTCAACCAGGCCCATCTAGTTAATGGTGACAATGTGAATCTAGTCAGCCTCGGCCTGATCTCAGATTGGCTGATCGCTGGCACTCGGAGCTGCTTGGGTTAAATCATGTTTACAGCCGGTGACCAACATATCAATACACGACACACAGATGCACACCATGACAGATAAGAGAAAGCTTTTAGCCAAGCGAAACGACACACAGAAACGGTAATGAAGCACCACTTTAAGAATTTCAATAAGCTTCAAGCCTGCCCATTTCATTCAAGTTTATCCACTTTAAATAATTACAAAAACTCAGAATACTGCAGAGCTGTGTTTACAGTTCACAAGACTTCCCTTTGAATCCGGTCTCTTCTTGCCCGATAAATGTTTAATTGAATACGGTCGCTGGTCTACTGACGTCTGAAAGGCTTAGACGTTGGATCAAATTTCAATAGTTTAAGACTGTCTGGCTTCACTTCTTCAGCTATAAAACTTTCCAAAGAGCTTAATGAGTGCCAGTCTCCCCAATCAACACATCAGATTTATACTGGAACTGAAAATCTCTGGCTCGATCGAGACTCGGCAAGGCTGAAAGAAAATCTGCCTGCCAGTATGAAAATAAAATAATATTAATAAAAAACCACAGCAGGGTCCTTTCTGTGTGGGGTTTGCATGTTCTCTTGCATGTGTTCTGGTATTCCTCACACAGTCCAAACACATGTAGTCAGGTTAATTGGACACACTGAATTGTCCTATCGGTCCTACCTAGTCACTAGGATGCATAAAGCAATGAATTGTAGTGCTGTATAAATAGGTTTCCTTAAATAGCTTCCCTATTTATCCCCACTATCCCATGCACTGAAAAATAAGAGTTGTTCCAGCCAAATCAATGATGTGGATCACAATCCACTGTGGCAAATCTTAATGATAAATAAAATATAAAAATGATATAATAATAATAATAATAATAATAATAATAATAATAAAATGAGAATTAATATTTTATACATAAAGGTTGAGTTCTAAATACAGGTACAAATTATAAATTAATATATTACAAAAATAAAACAATTTTTGAAAATCAATTATAAATTGATTTTTTTAAAAATAGATTACTTATAAAAATAAATGTATACCTAAAAGTATGTCCTGTAACTTTTGACTCACTCTTTACATGTATACCGACCAGGCATAACATTATGACCAATGACAGGTGCCGTGAATAACACTGATTATCTTCCTCGCGGTACCTGTTAGTAGGTGGGATATATTGCACAGCAAGTGAACATTTTATCCTCAGAGTTGATGTTAGAAGCTGGAAAAAGCATGAGGATTTCAGCGGGACCAGAATGTGGTGTCAGATAATCTCCAAAACTGCTCTTGTGGGGTGTTCCCGATCTGCAGTGGTCAGAATCTATCAAACAGATAGATTCTATCCAACAGACGAGCTCAGAAAGCTCAAGAAGTTAATGCTGGTTCTGATAGAGGTGTCAGAATACACAGTGCAGCAGAGTTTGTTGTGGGTGGGGCAGCAAAAGGAGGACCAACACAATATTAGAACTGGTCATAATGTTATGGCTGATCGGTGTGTAACACTCAGGCTGAACAATTCTATTCAATTTAACAGTTAACTTACCTGTTTAGCCAGTGGCTCAGGTCAGGCAGGTGTGCCCACTGGACACCGGTCTGATTCAAAGACCTGAGCATTCGACAGCATGCCAAGGTAAGAAGGGGGGTGGCCAGCGCAAACCACTTCTCAGAGTCAGCGCTAATCCCGAGCTCGCCCTTTACAGATTTTCGGCCCGAGTCCTTTTCATCTACGGCGGATGGCAGAAGAGGACTTTCATCTTCCTCCTCACTTGCGCTTCTCTTCTCTCTGAAGTACTTCCTACAGACGTCTTGGAAGACTGCCAGGCAGAGTGTGTTGAGCAGGAAGTACCAGGTCTGGTGCTCCTCCTCTACAAAACTGCTGGAGGCTAGGCTGAGGGTGTGACCTAAAGTGCCGAACAGGAGCAAGACGTCCAGTTCAGACAGGGTCCAGTCTGAGGAAGAAACCTAGGAGGGGAAAAAAAAGTTTTGTTATATTATAATTTAATAGGTGCAAGGCAAACTGAAACATCCTGGACAGGGTACCAGTCCATCACAGGGAACACACACACACACAAATTACAAATACATTAAATTAAGACTCAAACTTAAAATATAATTCATAATCAAAGTCAAAACCATATTTGTACAAAAGATGGGTGTTTTAGGGAAATATAAGTACTTCATTTCTTTCCCCCAAATTTTCTCAAAGGTATCCTCCGGAAGCTTAACAGAGTTGGGTTTTTAGTACACACTGAGAACTAATGAATTGACTTAATTAATTAATTAACACTAATGAAAGTGTAAAAAGTCTGGAATGCAAAGACGTGTAAAGTGCATTTGGTGCCAATTCAGCTGCCAAAATAACCTGCAAGTCTCCCGCAGTGCAGGAAGGGGGTCAGCTCACCCAATTCTGCTTTCAAATGAGTCGGAACAATCTTACTTCCAAACACTCAAGTTATCTCGTCTTACTGTTTGGTAATTAGCGTCTTCGTGAGTGCATCACTAACACTCTATAGGGGTTTGACTCGGACACAGAGAGACCATGCAACGATGTTCCTGTATATGTAAAGTTTTTTTCAATTTAAGCTTCTTTTCAGCTGGCTTTTCTATAATTCTAAAGTTTATTTAATATATTGTCGTTTATATATATTGTTTGCTTACATAATTAGCATCGATTCGCATGTTTTTTGCTTCTCCTGTAACATTTTTTTTAATACACATTTTTAATTGGGCAGCACCAATATGTATCTATTGTTTCTGCACTTTACCGATGACCTGCTTTACATTAAGATCTTCTTCAGGACTATAGGTTTTCTGACACGATCGATTAGCCCTACTCACTCGTATTTTACAGAATTAAATTTGAGGAGGAATCGATGGGACTTGTGCACCTCTCCTGTCTTCTTAAACCTAGGGCTAACACACGTTGGTCATAGACTCATCAATGCAGTTCACCCAGGATGCGATTAAAATACATATCAAGCCCTAATAGCTCAGTTAAGGTATACTTTGATGTCAAAGCCAAGAGGACAATAAAACTACACAGGACCGTTTGTATGCTGGCCCAAAGGACTTAAAGGGGTCATGGTGTGGTGGCGTTCTTGTCACACACACACACACACACACACACACACACACACACACACAAAGCATGAAAGAGTCATCAGAAGGAAACCCTACCTGCAGGCTTATTACAAAAACAATGCCTGCAGCATGCAAAAAAGCACCCAGATGAGCCAGAGGTGTTTAAAAAACAAGTGCTGTGGACTGATGGGTAAAATGAAATGAAAAGAAACAGTATTAAATATAAAAATATAAAAATATATAAATAAATAAATACAGTGATAATAATAAAAACTCATTGGTTCTCTCAAGGTTTTCTACAGATTTGTATTTTTTAATTTGACTTTAAGGAAAATGTTTACGAGGGAAACACTTAGTTAGTCGCATTGGATAAGATGCCAAATGCTGAAAATGTTTATTATTGTTTATTACAGTAAAGTATATTCTATAATTAAAAAAAAACTATACTTCTCGTTATAACAAAAAAAGAACATTTAAGATTAAGGTTGTAACGATTCAGCAAGCATCGATACGAATTGACACAATTCTTTTCAGTGGAATAACGATTGTGAATCGTATGGAATCTTGGGTAGTGTATCATTACATCCCCATGTAAGATATCAGAAAGGCGTCTGGGAGGTTTGACACGGATTCTATTTACATTATATCTTAAGTGAAAAATAGATTTAACATACAAACATTGTGACTTCAGAACAATCCTTCAGAACCAATTAAATTAAAGTCAAGGGTCCACTGTGAACCAGTCAAGAAGCTGAAGTGGTTAAGAGAACGGATTCTACAACAGGACACAATGTGAGATCTTCCAGCAGGACTATGCGACACATCAGATGGCTAAAAATCTGACCCCATAACCTGACCCCTTAATTCCTCAGACTTTCCTCTATGGATTCTCTCCCACACTCCCTCCAGCAGGTTATAATGTAGGCTAAATCTTCTGCAGTTACTCTCACGTAACTGATGTGGGTAGATCTGAACATGTGCATGTAAGCAAGCCCTAAAATGTCAGAACTTGAAACAGTGTGCAAGTAGAAGTGGGTCAAAATATAAATAGAACAACGGACTGTGGTGTCCATTTTTTCCCCTGTAAAATACTTTGCTGCAGTGCTTGTGTTTACTTCTTTTACCTTAAAAAGTGTTAATGTGTTTTGGCCCACACCCATTCTTTACAAATGTATAAAATCAATTATTTGAAATGGATTAATTGGGAAACAATGTAGCACTAAATGATTAATCAAACAAATGAAGTCCTAAATTAGTGGCTTACGTCAAAAAGCTGTTGGTCATTTGACCTTAGACTTTTGTTGTGGCAAGCCTTAACGGGGGCCCAACACTGGCTCCATGGCAGAGACGATTGATAGTGGTGCGTCTAATAAAAATCAAAGAGGCGTCGTTTGCCCCCACTGGTCACAGAATGAAAGAGTGATGGACAGAAATATTCTCAAAATTGTATAATTAGGTCACACAAGTCTTTGTATGGTTCAGCCAGCAGATTAGCACTTCCAGGTTGGTTCTAAATAGTAATTTAAAAAGTTTATTTTGTTCTCAGATGGATCTTAACTAACAGAAATAAAAGCATGAATACAAATGATCATCTGGGCCAAGGTGTTCTCTTCGATTTAATCCATGGATGATAAATGTGCATTATGTAGCTACAACTGTGGATAATTATCGAGGTGAGATGGAGCGAGTTCTAATAAGTCATCGCTTTATAAGACAGGTTATTCGAACATCGCATCATTACTAGGTAGGCACAAACATAAACAACAAGATTAACCTGAGTTTTAATATATTGCACAGCTATAAGGCAGTTATTATTGCTAACAAGGTTAGCATCGTGCCATTCAAACCACTGGGACGAGGTAGCACAATGCGCTAGCATTTCAAAAAACTTTTAAACTTCACTCACAAGCTCGAACTTTTGTACAAACAAATACACATTAACAGTTGAACCATGACTTACAGATTCAATTGTTTTCACAGGATGGTTTTCAAGTCAACAGGATCATATTTTGAACATATTTTTCTCATACAACATAATGTAGCCAAATAGAATTAATCCATCCCAACGTTCTCACGTCTTTTGTGGTCTTTTTTGTTATAAATACATGAATACTGTATATATATTGTAAAATACTGTATTTGTGATGACATCCTTTAACTTGGAGAACTGTGGCAAGACCCTCTGCTTTTTAAAGTGAACATCGATACATTAAACAAGAATACCGATTTGAATCGTGCCTCAAGTGAACTAATTTCTGAATCGATTCGAGGTGCGTAGTTATTAGAAAATAACTATTTTTTAGTGAGTCATGCCGCACTGAATTCCGGGATTGACAAGTTAAATAAGGATGCTTTCTATGCTCAAACGTTCGACACTCAATATACTGTTTAGATTGTAAGATAGCTTGGAAGGGAGGATATTAAGGCTTCTAGATTTCAAACAGCCGATTTCTTGGGAGCACAAGTTGGCGTAAAATGCAACTATGGAGAAAGCTCACAGGGTTTAGTGTTAAAGAAGAGCAGTACAAAGGGTGTGATTCCAAACCATAAAGAGTGAAAGCACTCGGCCTCAAAGCGACTTCAGGCTGCATTGAGATAAGTGAGTAACGTTAATCACGGAGGTGGACAGTAACACATTTAAAGTATGTTTTGTACTAAGAATTGTCATTCACAACATTTTAAATAACATTTGTTGAGTTAAAGAAATGGATCTACAATTGCATGCAGTCAACAAGGTTGCAAGATTACAGTGGTTTTCATCCAAAATTATTAAAAAAAAGGCCAAAATGCATGAGAACATCTGGCAACACAACACAGTGTGTACACAACGAAAGTTCTGTAAGCATACATGTCAAATTAGAATTACTACTTATGATTTAATGATTGTTAAATGAATTATTTCAAAATAAATTATTAGTAAAAAAATAAAACTAAATATTTAAAAAAACCTGTGACACTCGCCGAGTTGAGTTACTTTTTGCTTTAGATTTTTAGACTAGAAACTTTACTCATATTTAAGTAAATATTCATCAAAAGTAATAGTACTCTTACTTGAGTGCAATATTTTAGTACTCTTTTCACCTCTGGTTAATCAGTTGTTGCATGTCTTAAGGGTTAAGACGGTTTGGAACACGGCTGCTAACATCACGCTGCGTTTTACACGCTGACGTTTCGTATTCCAAATAAGCCATAGTCATGTGCTTAGTGTGTGGGAAAGAAGAGCAGTGCTTAGGTACCCTGTCGAACGGGGCGCATCAATTATATCGGGAGAGATATGTTTCAGTTGGCTCTGATTTTTGAAGTCGTGATAGGAGCGAAACACAGTGAAGCTAAAAAAAAAGGACCCGGGCTTGCTATTTATATGCTAATTCTGCAACATGGGTACAGCCTGCGAGTGTGAGATCTCCTCTGTTGATAGATTCCATTTGTTATTTTGAGTACTTTGCGTCTTCTAACCTCACATCGCCGGGAGCTTATCAGGAACTGCGAGGTGAAATAGCTGTCATTTTTTTTCCCATGACTAGGAGAAAGTGAACCGGTGAGCCTCCCAAGGATAAGTGTAAAAGCTCCGGCGGTGAGACAGAGAACAACCTTCTGAAAAAAAAAAAAAAACGTCTCCCTGTTGTCTCTGGCTCCGTTTCATCTCTGTGTGCAGCTCTGTTCAGAAGTCTTTAATAGCGCAGGGTGTGTTTTTAAATCCTGCAGAGCATCGTAAGGTTCCAGAAGAACCGAAATCACAGTGCAATCGATGAAAGCCAAATTAAATAAGCAATCCGGGATCATAATTAATGTTCAACACGCGCATCCACTCTGTGTTTTTTATCTCTCTGGAGACTGTGGATTATTGCACCGCGGCAGAATTAACATCATTATAATTAGAAAAGCATCAAGTGAGCACTAAATGATTATTACAAATGCTGACAACTCATACTAATTAGATATCACAGATCACAAACAATAAAAAGGCCAAATTGAAATTCTCTAGAGCAGTACACGGGCTCGCCTCAGAGCCAGAAGGTCCTGGGTTTGAATCCCAGGTGAAGCGTTATGGGTCCTTCTGTTCCGAATGGTCGGAGCGGGTTTTCTCAGGGAGCTCCGATTTCCTCCCATAGTCCAAGGATGTGCGGATGGATTAAGTGATTATGAATTGAGTGACGATATAGTGAATCCCTACATAACAATGATTCTACAAATGACTCTACAGATGATTAATAAATCAGCGTGATACAATTCACTTCGATTTCCATTGAAACCACTGATCAAAATAAGCTAAATGTGAGAATAAGCATGAGAGAAAATGGGATCATGGTTTATCTGATCCTGCATAATTATCCCAATCTAAACATCCCGACATGAATAATGTACTGCTGTTCATATATCTGTCCCAGTGCCAGTTTCTTCAGAGACTTTTGGCCAGGTATGGACGAGGAGAGGAAAAATAAGGCGGCTGTTCTGTCACTGTGAAATATTTTCCTGCATCTTAATATATTTGTCATAAGCTCTGTGATTTATATTCTATTTCTGACTCAAAAGCAAAGACACATATGGTCAAAAGTATGTAGACACTTGATGGTTATCTTGTCTGTCCATTTCAAAAGCATCGGCGTTGAAATGAATATAATCGCGGCTGTATTAGACTTCACTATGCTGGGAAGAATTTCCTCAAGATTTTGAAGCGTGACAGCGGGAAGGCCTGGCTCGCAATCAATGTTTCAATTTATCCCGAAGCTGTTTCAATTTATCCCAAAGCTGATGGGTTTAAAGCCAGGCCACAGGGGAACAGTCATGCAGAAAGGGGAAATTGGCTTTTTAGAAGTGTCACCACAAAGTTAGAAGTCTATCATCGTTACACACAGCCCAGGCATAACATTATGACCACCGTCCTAATATAGTTTTGGTCCCCGTTTTGCTTCCACTGTGATCATTCAGCCTTGGCAGCTTATCATATTGTCATTGGTTTAGCCCTGTTCCTTCCTTGGACCACTTTAATAGTGTATCAGGAAAAAAAAACACCCTTAAAAGATTGACACAGACAGCTGGATTCATTAGAAAAAGCGAAAACCCAATTTATCTCATGGCGTTTATTCTTATTTTACTTCCCCAGGCTAACTCTGCTCAATGTTTGGGTCACAGTTAACACATGACATGCTATGTTCCAAAGTTCACACTCCCAATAATTAGCTATGCTGCTTAGTAAAATATAAAAATTTCTACCACAATAGATACTGACCACTGAAGACCAGGAACACCCCACAAGAGCAGCAGTTTTGGAGATGCTCTGAAACAGTCGTCTAGCACTCACAATGTAACGCTTAAAACTTTACTCTCATTTTTCCGGCTTCTAATATCAACTTTGAGAGTAAAATGTTTACTTGTTATGTTAATATATCCCACCCACTAAGAGGTGCTGAACAGATAATCATTGTTATTCACGTCACCTGTCAGTGTTCATAATGTTACGGCTGGTCAGTGTATATGGTTGTTTACATGCCACCTAAAGTCTATTTGGCTGCTAAACCCAGGTTCCACTAGCCTTAGTCCCAATAAACCACCTCTTCTGTGTCCTCACCACCAAAATTCAGGATTGTAAGTTTGCAAAATTACATCTAAACAAGTCTGATGCATTTTGGAAACAAGTCTTGATGAGGTTAAAGTCAAAGTCTCAACCATTAAGCATTGAGTGGATCAATCATGGTTAGGGATTGTGTCGCAGTCATTGACATGAGGAACATTTCATGGGTTGAGAGAAAAATGGATTCATTCCTTCTGGAAGAAAACATAAGCCTGGAACCATTAATTTTGCCCAGGAACCCTGACCTGACCAGTCTCTGCTTTAATCATTGAGCCACAACAACCTTCTAAATCATCTTGAATGCAACAGCAGTTATTTACCTGAAATTATTTCCACACAGCTGATACTGAAGTGCATGTTTAAACAGCTGCTAATGTTATTCATGCTAATAGTTGCAAACACGGCACATGATGTCTGCAGCAAATACGTTTTCATCCTCACCAGGCTTCTTCAATAGCACCTATAATTTGTAAATGAATGTTCACAGCAAACTCAGAATCTCAAACCTTCTGTTTCTGTGGACTCACCTTAGACTGTAAGTTGTCGGATCTGGAGAGACGTCTGGCTGCCATGGTCGCCAGGGAACAAAACAAGGCTGCAGTAATGATGATGACGATGAAGACCAGGAGCCATGGGAGTGAGCAGAAGTAGCAGGAGGCCACAGATGAGGTGCAGACAAGCACATGAATGGACAAACCCAACAGGATGAGAAGGTAGAAGGGCAGAGAGAGGAAGGTGGACAACAGGGGAACGTCCACAAACGCTGCTCCACTCAGAGCCTCTGGCATGGCCTGCAGCAGCAAAGCTAGAACCTAAAATAAGATATTTAAAAACCCATTAACCTATTTAGTAGTGGTAGAAAGAAATACATTACAGCAATCCAAAATTTTATAGAACAAAAATAATTAAATGATAATAATAAAACAATGATAAATTAAAAAATAAAACAATTACAAATATTATGAACATAACAATTTTTGTAATAATAACAATGGTAAAATAATAACAATATTATTAAAATAATAATAATAATAATAATAATAATAATAATAATAATAATAAATACTACTTCTATTCACATTAATAAATACTATTACTACTACAACTAATAAATAAAAATATTCTTTTAAATATTGATAATTATTGTAATTATAACGGTAATAATAATAATAATAATAATAATAATAATAATAATAATAATAATAATGCTACAGAATCAATTCAATACCAGTCCAGTGCAACAGATTCAACTCAACTTCTCTGATCATGACTGGCCCATATAAGAAGCTCTGAGGCATCACCGGCCCCTGATTATTACCACGCCAGAGCCATTGCACCTAATCAACCACAATGGAGAACAGTTGTTGACTGATGTGCCCCATGGAGTGAGAAAGGGAACAGAATTCTGCTCACATGGGTTTGGGATACATTTAGTATGAACAGCAGCTCTGCCAAACTGAACCTGCTCATTAGAATGAACCTACACTTGGCCAGTATTCCATTCAGAAGAGTTTTCAGATGACTTTTCTGGCACATGAAAAGCCGAGGCCAATTACCATACCTTCCCCTATCTCCTGCCTAATCCCAGAGCCTGATCCACAGGCTAAATGTCTCTGCACACTGCCTGTCACTCTCACACCTACCCAACCATTAAAGTGTGCTTGAAAATAGCAAGTAAACGCCTCCAGATTTCCTCTTTATCTTAACGCAGTGTGTGGAGGCTGGATATAAAAGTCAAAGAGAATGAACAAGGGGCAGATCCCTTGGGAAAGAAATGCTCAGATCAGTTTCCACCTAGGCCACAGGTCTACAAGATTATTGGGAGGTTTGTGATTTTTGCATGCATGGTTCGTAAAATGTTCAAGGATCCACAATTCAACATAGGAGCTGCCATAATAATAATAATAATAATAATAATAACAATCCTTGACGGAAATACTTTTATGTGAAGAGACTGATAGTCTTGTTATCTATTGGGTACTTACTACTCAATTTAATGAATGTATTCAAACTAATTAAAATGTCATCATCACTAACATATCTTCTAATTAATATTATATCTTCCAATTATAGAAATGATTTAAATCCTGAGTATGTCAATGACACAAGTTCCTTTGAAATGTAAGTAAAAAATTGACCTCATATAACCCTGTGAATGCTGCTTTCAAATGAAGAGATGCCAATGAATTGGATGCCTGTGTTGTGGAAATACGAACCCGGAGGGTCCACAAACTTTTTCATGCTATAATATGGTAATAAAGTAAACTGAGCTAGGAGTATCTCTAAGGAACAGCCCCTCTGGGACAGTGGACAGTAGAAAAAGAAGCTGTGGCGTCCTTGTTACACAACAAAGCAATGCGGGTCTGAGCTAAAGCTTTGAAAGACTAAACCCTTTCTTCCTGGCTTTACCTTGTATCCACACTAGCCGAGTCAGGTTTTTCTTTTCTGAGTAAGACTTCATCAAACCACGGTCACTTAGATGAACTGCCTCAAGTCTTTCACAACTTTCAACCCAAGAATATATATGTTTTGCTTGCTTTATGGAGGAAAAGCTCTTCTGATCACATGGGTGTCAGCATTTTCAAAAAAAACAACGTGACTCTGAATCTCATGTAACAGCACACCTAGCAATAATTTGGGTCCAAATATACTCAGATTTAGAAGAGAGGGCTTTCTAAAACATTCCTGCCATATTAACAACTACTAAAATGTTACAAAACACTGACAAAACCCAACATCCCGCAAATCTACTGAGTGGAATTTCTTTATTTAATATTTTCATATATATTAGAACTCTATTGTGATTTTGGCCTTGCCTGTATTTGTACGCAATGCCTGTACTTCAGAATTCCTCAGTGTCTGTTGGGAAGG
>JAYDZG010000004.1:4126937-4149088 GCA_034509265.1 Microcambeva bendego
TATTATTATTTTCAGTAACTACACTTTTATATTTTGGTTGGAATCTCGACTGGACTCGGTTGCATCTGGTCATGAAAATAAAAACAATTAAATAAACTTTAGATTAAGGTACACAGGTACAGCTGTGTGTGTATATGTGTGTGTGTGTGTGTGTGTGTGTGTGTGTGTGTGTGTGTGTGTGAGTGAGTGAGTGATAATACACAATTGTTGTGAATGACAGATTTAACAGATTTATAATCTCAGCTCTCAGTTTCATTCATTTGCTTAAAAATGAATTTTCTCTAAAACTGCTGAGCAGTGAAAACTGGAAGTTCTTCTGTTACACTGACACACACACACACACACACACACACACACACACACACACACACACACACACAATATTGCTGAAACATTTTTGATGCCCATTGACCTTCTGGCTTACAAAACAATCAAACACACCACACACACACACACACACACCACACACACACACACACACCACACACACAAGAAAACAAATAAATCACCTCATACAGTCAGACTTCAGTTAGAATGAGGAGGCCAGTTTGCCGAATCCACAGAGCAAAACTGAAGGAAAGGAAGTTGTCAATCAACCCTGACATTACAACACACACGGTGCTCACTTCTTTTTAACTTTTACCCCCATTTTGAACCTGATTTAGCCAGCACCAATTTCACACCTGAGACTCTCTGTCATCCACCAACCTGACTCAGAGGGGTGAGGCCTTAAAACGTACAGAGGCACCTGGGCCAGGTCAACCAGTGACCCCCCCCCAAACACACACACACACACTTCAGTTAATCTGACTGCATGTATCTGTACCCAGAGGAAATCCACACCAACAGAAAGGACCCATATTGTTCCACTTTGGAATCAAACCCAGGACCTTCTTGCACATAGTGGGTAGTCCTGGTAGGTAGTCAGGGCTATCTGGAGCCATGCTGAATGCATTGCACACAACAGCCGCTTGGTCAACATCTTTCTGGAAGATTCCTGGAAGTCCCCAAGGAAGACAATCCATCAACATGTATGGGGGTATGTTTTCCTTAAGGATGGATTCACACCCAGATAAGTTGATGTACTTGTTAGTAGGTGCGATATATTAAACCACAAGTTAATATTTTATTCATGTTGACGTTAGAAGATTGACGAGGGCCAAACTGTGATGGCTAGACAACCGGGTCAGAGCATCTCCAAAACTGCAGTTCTTGTGGGGTGTTCCCAGTCTGTAGCAGTCAGTATCTAAAAGTGGTCCAAGATAGGAACAGTGGTGAGCAGACGACGGGGTCATGGGCGGTCAACAGATGAAGAAGTGAATGGTGGTTCTGATTGAAAGGTGAAGGAGTCTAACACGTTATCAGGAAGGTAGTCATAATGTTATGCCTGATCGATGTATGTGATAATATATGTGTGGATATTTCAGGTGAATAGTAAGTGAGGCTCGACCGGGATATCAGGGGACATGACTAAAAACATTTGATTTGATGTCGTAAGGCCAAGAGACGTGGTACGGGCGTTCCACATACTGTAAGAATACTGACACTCGGATGATTCATTAGAAACAGATGGTGCAGTGTGTGTGTGTGTGTGTGTGTGTGTGTGTGTGTGTGTGTGTGTGCATGCTTGTTTGTAAACCAGACACACTGGGCCTTCAAAAGTTTAGCCCTGGAGAAGCGCACTTCTCATAAATCAAGTAATGTCATAAAAGGAAATGATTAGCAAAAAGCTCGGCATTCAGCAGCTTGTTGGTATTCAGTAAACTTTCTAATCTTCATCGTCTATTTATTTTAGTCCACAGAGGACTGGAGACTGTTGGAGGAAACCCCTATAAGACATACATGTCACCTCCTGAAAGGGTAACTTCCTAAAACAAACACCAATTGAAAGAGGCTGCCGTGAAAGTCTGGAAAAGCATCACAAAAGAAGAAAACAGATGTTTCGTGATGTCGGTGGGTCACAGGCTTGATGCACTTATTAAGTTCAGACAAAAGGTTATATCATCAACTGTGTATTACGTTGCTCTTTTGCTCCATATGCGTCGTTTAATGTAAAAACCCAAATATTTTTTAGTCTACGGCTAAAATAAGGGAATTGGCTTCACTGTTCCAATACTTTTGGAGGGGAGTGTACAAGGTGCCATCCTAAGGTCACTTTCTCTATCAGTCTGAATGCATTATTAAGGCGTTTCAGGGGAGGGGTGTGCTAGCCTGCAGCCAGTCTTGGTCAGCAAGATTCATGATCAGAAGTCAAGAGTTGGCACGAAAGCACTGAAGCAAAACTGAACGTTTCCAAGTTGGCACTGTGTAATGGAAAAAAGGGGCATTTTAGAATGTAAATAAGCAAAAATCTGAATGTTATTTTTTGCAATTTTAGATTCTTCGCTCTGTGGCGCTACAGTAACGAATTTACTTTATTATTTTTTTTCATTCCAGCTTCCAGCAGAAGATTTTTGAGTGAAATGAAGCAAAGCAGAGTGGTGGAGAATGATGCCTCCTAATCACAGTAATCAATCATCTTGGCGAAGAGGCAGTTTCTGTATGGCAACAAGCTCTAATCACGCACTCAATCCAATCAGAATGACCCACATTCCGCTGAGTTAAACACAATGAGTAGAGGGTGGCGGAGAGGACTTAATTTAGTCTAAATGACTTTTAGGATTCAGCGTGGCAGCCTAAACAGCAAAGAAAGACGGTAATTAGAGATCTCGTATGTTCGGTGTGTGGCTCATAAATCAGATCTACATTGTTTACTTGGTGAAATAATGGAAAAGAAATCAAGATAAATACTAATGATATGGAAATACTAAGTTTATATAGATTTTAAGTGGAACGACAGTGGGGCCGGGTCCTTTCTGTCAGGAGTTTGCATGTTCTCCCCGTGTCTGTTTTGTCCCACAGTCCAAAAACATGCAGCCAGGTTAATTGGAGACACTGAATTGCTCTACAGGTAAACGGGTGTCTCTGTGTGCCTTGCGCCTAGGCTCCACTTCAGAGTCTCTAAGCGGTTAAAAGAATGACTGTAATGTTTGCTAAATATATACCGCGTCCCTTAAACCTTTTAATCTTCATTGTACCCTTAAACTCAACATTTCTCTGAAACTCAAAAACTTGTCTGACTTTTGCCACTTTTTGGAGCAAAAAAAGGGGGCGCAAAAATATTCTCATCTAAGGGGAGCACAGCAGAAAAAGTTTGTGAACCACTGCATTACCCTATAATATGTATATGCAATTGCACAGGACTATTGAATTGAACACATTGACAGGTTTCACACACCCCCTAATGGGAAAAATATTGACCACTGTACTATATCTAATATTTTAAAATCAATGATTGTTGGGTCTTGAAAAATTGGATTTTCATTAATTACAACAACCCTGGTGAATAAACAATGATTTGACCTCTTCCTGTTCTCTTATTCTTTCTAAACACAAACACACATACAGAGTCATTTAACAGCACCGCCAGTCTCTTTTAAAGGGCAGGCAGAGTGCTTTATTGATCATTCCTTATAATAGACTCCGCCTGACCTATTATGAACCGAAGCTGAATAAATGTTTGATGAAATCTGCTTTACTGGAACCCATGACCCCAAATTATGTATCTGCCTGAGCCTCCTAATGCACCAGTCAGTTAATGCGGCATGTACCTATTGTTTTGGAGCTATCATGATCTAGAGGATTCTCACCCTGTTTTAGTACTTATCCACCGTAATTAGTTCACTATTGAGGTATTGAATAGAAGCTTACACTGACTATAACGGTAATTAGCTTTTAGATAGTAATTAGACCTAACGGCTTAATGATAGGGATCACGTGCTGATTAGTGCTGCTGGATAACTGACACAGTCAGCAAACACGGCAATCAACTTAGTGTGTAATAATAGTATTGCACTTCTGTTGTTTTTATATTGTTGTATTAAATATATTAATCATGTAATTAATAGATTAATAGAATTGCTATTTGTCACTCATTTGGGTGGTGGCTCTGTAGGTTGAACTTTTGCCTCAAATCAAGACGGTCCTATATTATTTATAATTAATAACCTAGAGTATATTACATAATCTCATATTATTGTTAACTTGGTTTCACTTTAAAACCTCAAACTGGTTGTGTATTAGAACTTATATATGTTTTTTTGGGGATAACTATTCAAAAATTGGTTCTACATGCCTGGTAGCCAGGTTCTGGCTTTCCCAGTCAAATTGGGCTTTATCCAAAATTGTTTTGCATATTTTGTACCTACCTCAGAAATAAAAGTTTACAAAGCACTGTTAACCATTTTAACAGTTTTACTGTCTCATATCCACTATATATGTCTTTATATTAAAATAAACCTGTTAATTGACCTATTATCATTTTAATGTTATTTTTAGCAATTAAATTTGAAGTTTCATACATACAACTGAGCAAAAAACATTTATACATAAAAATGAAAGATCTGAATCCGAAGAAAAGTTAATTGTGGTAATCAAACAAAGTTAAATTGCAGTAAGTTGCCTTGACACTGAGTTTTCTCAACTTTTTCCTTTTTACATTGTATTGAAAGCACTAAAACTTTTTTGAGGACGTCAATTAGTCAGTTTAAATAATAATTTCCTCTTGAATTGTAAGTTTGAACATTCTTAAAATGAAGAAATAGGCACAGACTGTCTGCAGTGAAACGACGAGGGTTTAAATGCACACAGAGACGTTCTGGGAAGCTTTTCTATAGAAGTGCTTTAATTGAAAATCTTACAGCACCAATAAATCAATTATTTATATAATCTGTCTTTTGGTGAAGTAAATAAATCAATTTTAATCGAATTTGAACACTTTAAAGATAAAGCATTTATTTAAATATTAACTTCCCTATTTTATAGTGTTTTAATTCTATTAAAACTAATTCATTTACATTATAGTCTCAGCGATTAAAGGCCTCATTCAAGGGCCACAGCGGCAAGCTGGGGCTTGAACCAGTGACATTCTGATTACTAGTCCAGTACCTTACCCTATGGCTGGCATCACTATGTTCTGGGCCCTGCATAGAATCTTACACCTAAACAGTTTCTGTGAGGATTTGTGACTGGATTTGTTATTATTTTATTTTTTGTCTCTCACACCTCGTATCGTGGCCTGCATTTGTAATTTGGTATGTTTTTATGACACCTTCATTTGTATTCATTATATATTCATGTGGTATTGGGTTAAGATTTAAGGGATAAGGGAAATGTTCAGCATGGCTATGCATTGTTTGTACCAACCTCAGAAATAAAAGGGCATTCATTATTTACATAAATAAAACATTATCACAAACACAGTATTTTAAATAATAAAGCGAAATAATAAATGGAAAATGTATCATTATTTGTCTTCAATATCATTTTGTTCAGAAAGAAAAATCCTATTAAGTTTCTACAAAATGACTGTGCTCATTGTATGAGTGTGTATGGTGATGTTAATTCCTGTATTACTGAATACAGGAACAACTTTAAATGAAATGCATTTAAAGAAACTGTAAACTGGAGTAAATCAGGGTTGCCAGTGTTTCCTGTCCGCCTTCATAGTCAGAACAAGCCTGTGTTTTTGTAAGCAACCATGAACATAACTTTTTTCACCGCTGTCAGGCTGTTAGGCAGAAGAAAGCAAACTGAGTCACTTCACACTTGATGCTGAACTGTACCTGCCACCTGCAATGGTGTCACGTCATCTGTCTGCCCTAGACTTATTATATTTTGTGTCACAGCTACATTTTCCCTTACAATCAGGCCCTCGGTCGGTCAATCCAGTAATCAACCCGTCACTAAGTCTTTATTTTGTACTGTCAGTGCGTCAGTCTATTAGTCCGATCATTAGTCCACCAGTCTGCCTGTAAGTGCGTCAACCTCATCAATGATTTCATTGGAGACATGTGAGAGTGCTTATACTCATGACTCACTAACTATACAGTTTAGGCCAAAACGATCCAATTGCATTGCTAACAGGGCACAAAAGCAATTCTGCAAAAAAAGTTACATTTAAACCTCATCTCCTAATTTTGTGTTGTTTTTGCAATCTGGCAACCCTGGCGAGGCTGTTAATTCCATAATTGTGAATATGAGGAAGCGGCATATGGATAAACAGAAAAAATAAAAAGTTGTTTTACTTTGTGTATTCCACTAAATCTTATATAAAGATAATATTTTGCAATACTTGACAGATTTACATTTTTCCAAATGTTTCTGCTCCTAAAATGTAGATTTTTGATCATCTGTTAAAATCAGTAAAAGCTCTCTTCATTTGAATAAACAATAGTATTTTTTTTAACAATAAACACTTGATATATTTTAATGTTGTGCAACATAACTTTTTAATTTAATTTAATTCAATAATCTTGGTAGACATTCCACTTAAAAATGCAAAACTAAGTAAACATATGAAAGCACCTTATTAAAGCATTCATATTTCTCATTAAGTCACAATTACCCATAACTCTCTGGTTGACTCACCCTTATAGAAGCTGGGGTTGCTGTCCCGGAGGAGATTGCTCAGCTGATGGCCATTGATTTGAAGGTACCGTAACTGTTCTCTAAGAGGCGCGTCTTCGAACACAGCCGGAATCAGTCGACCAACACTATTCTGTGAGATGGGCAGTGACAGGGCCAGTGCTAAAGTTGGGGCCAGGTCCACCTGCTCTACTACGCCTTGAGGTTCCACGTCACCGGACCCTGCAGGAAAGATTCAGGATCAGAGTCACAGATTAAAATCAGAGAAGAAATGTTAGATGCCATCCAAGCATCCTAGAGAGCAGACTGAGAAATGTAACAAATCTGACAGCTGTTAATCTTCTGAAAATTCTATTACACCTGCAGTATTTCACACATCTGTATGTCTAGATGTTTACCGCCAAAGGTGGGATGTAAAAAAGTATATACAGTATGTATCCATACTCTTTATTTACTAGGTTCTACTAGCTTTCTTTAAGATGTGTTATCAAGAACCAACTTGTTTTTCTACCCTTGAATTTGATGGCTAATTTAAAACTGATTACGCATTTTCAGCTTTAGGGTTTGATCATCAGTCTCTCCATGCCAAACTTGGGATGCGGGGTTCACAGGCAAGTTTAATGAATCTTGATCTTTTTGCATAAAGAATGAGCTATTGATCTATACGTCTGTATATATATGTAGACAGCTGAGCCTGAAGCCAAGAATCCTCTACAAACAACCATCACATGGTTTGTGGTGAGTAGACAGACAACTGGTCCACACAAGCTTCACACTAACTGCAAAACTGCAAATGTGCAAGTGTGCATGTGTATGTGCCAGCCGGGCTGAGGGGAAGAGAGCATGAATTCCTGCAATGAAGTGGTGCCCTCTCCATGATAGTCCTGCTTTATGTCCTGTTTCCCATGGAAATGTGACCCGGTGGGACCCTAACCAGAATCAGGTGACTGATGATAATAAAATAAACAAATTTAAAAATAAAAATAAAATGAAATTAATTTATTATACAATAATTCAATAATAATATTCATTATTGTTTTGATATAATTAATATTAAAATGAGAATGCTAAAATAATTATAATCTTTCATATTTATTAATAAAAAAAAAAAGAAAAAAAAACCCTGAATAATACTAATAATACTACTACTAATAATAAAAAACAGGTAAAAATATAATTAATGTATTAAAATTAATAAATTGTAATAAATCAAGAGTAATAGTCATTGTAAATAAAATAATAGAAAAAAACTAATAAATAAATAAACAAAATAATAATAAAAGTAATAATTAATGATAAATACATAGCTAAAAATACTAAAATAATAATGCATTCATTAAATGTTAATAAATACATAATAATAAAATTAATATAAAAATAAAACTAATTATTATTATTACTATAATAATACAAATAGTTTCTAATAATTCTAGCAATTCTAATGATAACCATCATCATATTATTCATGTTGTTGTTATTGTTGTGTTAATATTGTGCAGATTTTCCAATCTTAAGAAACTGTTTTTCATAATCAGCTTCCACTATAAATAAACACCAGTGTGACAGCGACTTCTCAGTGTCTCATTTGCAGATTTTTTGCATTTTCTGACAGCTCGGCACATCACCCTGCTTCTATCTGTTAACATGCTTTAACTTTCATTACTGAGCCTCAGTAGATGGGAGGTAATTTTGCTGTTGAACGCCCTATGCACTTTCTAGCTCACGGTAATGCAGTGCATATGCAGAGCAAACAATGGCTCACCTTTTTTTGAGAAAGCAGGGCTGATGAGAACAAGAGGTGTGCTGATTTCCGGCTCTGATGATCCTCCGTGACTGCCCATCTCACTCATGCCGTGATCACCGCACAGCACCAGCAAATTAGGCAGCGTGCCTTTAGACTCCTAAAGGCATCAGAACCGAGGAGGAAAAATATTAATGTTAATAGCATAACTTTACAGTTTTAAACACCAGCAGAATCTATCAAATACATAGCAAATCGTTTAATGAACACAGGTTTAATCGAGCATAGGACGTTTACTAATTTACGAGGTTTGGGTGATGTGGACATATTGCGACACTTAAATACACAAGCAACAGACACCAAACATGATGTAAACATGTTTATGAACTGGGTTTATTACACTGAGTGGCACAGTGTGACCATTTTATAATAAAGTGGAGCATGTCTGTGTCGGAGGGTTGCCAGATGTTTAAATATTCACGATTAGACATGACGTAAGACTCATGAGAAAAAGACGCAGTGCAGGGAGTCCTTCCTGTAGTCACCAGTAATAAATGATACATTTACTATGTTCAGGTAAAGCTGAACACACACACTCATAATCAAAAATATATCCATCACACACACACACACACACACACACAAAGGAGAACTTCAAAAATGATGTTGTGTGTATATATATATATAACACTGTGGTGTCTCTCAGTGTCCCTTTAAGTCTGCATTGCTTTCCCAAACCATTCTCCCACTGGTCTTATTTACAGCATCCGGCAATCTAGCCAAAAATCATCCCAGATTTAGTACTGATTGCTGTTTAATGGACTAGCACACTATGCAATTCTGCTTTAATACAGTGGGGTTGTAGTATCGGTGTATTTATCTGGAAGTTAGTGGGATGGTATGAGGTATTTCAAAGTCTTAAATGATTGCAATAATGCATTATTGATAGGGATTTTTTTCCAGATTTTTAAAAACAAAATAAAATGATGACGTTAATTACTTGTCTTAAAAATGCTGGTGTTGTGCTTATGTTTTTATGTGAATAATGAGAGTTCTTTTATAATTCTCAAATATTGCAAAACAATTTTGAAGTAAACTCAATTTTGCTGGAAAACCCTGAATCTGGCAACCACATGTATGCCACCAGTGACGTCTGCTGTTTAAAGTGAATATCATTTTTTTTAGATTGTTATTTGCTGTCTTGTGGTGCATCGTTAAATCCCTAATTATATATGTTAAATATCAGTTTAGAGTTATCAGTTAAGATACCAGACTAGTAATGGAAAAGTCAAGCCCTACCAATGTCACTGTTGGGTTTTTGAGCAAGACATTAACCTTTAATTACTTAGACAATATATGCTGCCACAGTACAGATAATTTGGATAAACTGCCAAAAGTGTAAATTGCACTCACACCAAGATAACTTCATTAAATCATCCTGCCTTGTGTCCACAACTAGGCATAATGTTGTGTAAAAGGTTTTCTTGGCACATATCGAGTCACATAATTTTAATTCATCATCATTTAAATGCCAAAGACTAATAAAGTATTGTTCCTAATCATACCCACAGTTTACTATCTCATAATGGCTTCCTTCAGGATAATGTGCCATGTCAGACCACAAGTCGTCCATAATTGGTTCCACAACCTTGAAAACGAGCCTATTGTAGTTCAGTGGCCTTTATAATTAATCAAAAGAGCACGCTGGGATGTGAATTCTAGGAAATAAAAGACAACAGTTTGGGAGAGGCTTCTTTATGTTCCTGCCATGATCGTGTCTGTGCCGCGGTACACAAAGTGACATCTTTAAAGATGTAATGGAAAGATGGTGGATGAGTGGGTAGCACTGTCGCCTCCCAGCAAGAACGTCTTGGGTTCTATCCCAAGACGGGGTGGTCCGGGACCTTTCTGTGTGAAGTCTGCATGTTCTCTCTCTGTGTCTGCGTGGGTTTTATGAAAACTAATGGCTGTTAATTGGAGACACTAAATATCCCTATAAACGATGGGTTGTATGTATGTTTGTGGTGCCTCATTCAGGGTGTTTCTGTGTCCCTTTGATCCATTGAAAGGCTAGGATAGGCTCCAGCAACATCCCCCCAAACCTTCCTGTGACCCTAACCGGATAAGCAGTTAGGAAAGTCAGTGAAGCATTATAATGCTAACTTGGTCTAGCACCTTCTTTCCCCGTTTTCAAACATCCACACAGCTGGAAACTAAACCTAGCGTTAGCAGCTCTGCTAATCACCAGGATCTTGACTGCAGTTTTAGGTTTGCTCTTGCAGTCTGTTAAAACGTTCACTGCATTGATAGGAACCGGCCATGTCCCCGAGATGTCATTAGAGAGTGTCAGGAATGAAGATGGATAAGTACTAGGCTAGGAAGAAAAACTGCTTCTTTCTGCTTTATATTCTATGCTGCCTGCAGTTTATTGCCCTAAAATTAAAACCAAATTAAAATGAATACAAAATATAGTGCTTCCATCTTGTGTATTTATATCACTGTGCCAGTCGAACGCTCAAGTGCTAATTTTCAGCATCACAGTCCAAGGCTGTGTGTCTAAGAAAAGACACCATTACATTTGAGCTGGCAAAATAACACATTACAGTAGACCCTTGACTTATAAACAGTTTAACATATGAACATTTGGGTAACTTAACTTATGAACAAATTTGGGTTACAAACCAACATGAACAAAACACGTGACATCAGGAAGTGCGTGAACATAGTGCCAGCATTATCTTCAAACTGAAATAAATACTGATCCAAATGACTTTTATGCTTATGAAAGGGGTTTTCAAAGGACCAAACCCTTGATATAAACAAAGAAATTAGCCAAAAAGAAAAAGGAATCATCCAAACAAACTATTTCCTCGATGATCTCACTGTCATACTGCAACACCACAGCAGGTAAGAGCCGGGTGGACAGCGTTCCCCTGACACCTATCAAGCTCGAATCCGGCTGCCAGGATGCCAGGTGAAGAGTTTTTTCCAGAACTGAGTGTCACTCATCGTGATGCTGTCATACAATTGCAACTTCTGACGAGTCAGTTCAAATTTCCAGCCTACAGTGACCTTATGTGAGGTGTATTATTGATGAGACAGTGGTAGACTAGTGGGTAGGTTCAGACTACTAACTTAAAGTTTGAGAGTTTGAATCCCAGGTCTGCCATGCAGCCACTGTTGGGCCCTTAAAAAAAGGTGCAATTCTTTTGGCTACTCCTGGCCGGCGGTTTGTGATATTTATGATTTATTTGGCATAGATTTTATGCCAGATGCCCTTCCTGACACAACCCTACTATCTATCCAGGCTTGTGACTGGCACTACAATGGTTTATGCATCCTAGTGGCAAGGGACGTGGTTCCAACTGGGTGCCCCATATTATTATTATTATTATAATTATTACTACTACTACTACTACTACTTCTACTACTACTACTACTACTACTACTACTAATAATAATAATAATAATAATAATAATAATAATAATAATGAAAAAAATTTATTATCCATGTAAAACTAAACTGTTGTTATTAAAAATTAATATTTCAGTATAATTGTTATAATATATTGTCATTTTATGAAATAACACCTTCAGCCTGGGCAGGGAGAACACCCCAGTGCTACACAGACTCAAGCATGTAATTACCAATTAGTTACCCATTCAGCCAGCTGTGAAACATCTCTATCGAACATGAACAAGTTTTGAGTTAGAGCTCCCTCTGCAACGCTTAAATGGTTAAATAATGCAAAAGACATTTTCAATAAATAGCATTAAGCATTTATGCTGACTGGAACAAATGGAGGCAAAGCATATTTCTATTGTTCTGTTTCATTGCGTACATGATTCACATAGTGCTCCATGGAGAACCAGGAGAAAGAAGATAACATCATTTATGTCCAGAATCAAATCAAATCTTCACTGACTAAATCTGGATCAATCCCTACAGTTCCAAATGTGGAACATTTTTAAACTGATCTTTCAACCGAGGAATCCAGAAGGACAGAAGTGAGTTTGTTTGCATGTCCAGCATTTTTAATTATTTACAGATTTGCAATAATTATGTGTATTGAAGTCATAATACAATTCCACTATTATTAGGATCCTAGTAACTTCAGAGGAAAATATGCCTTATTATTTCCCAGACCAGCAAATTAAAGATTTATATCAAATGTGAAATGTCATTAAAGTGCACTCATAAATTGAATGATAGAATAAACAGAAGCTACAATGCACAGCAAAGCCAAAGGTAGAATGTAAACCGAGAACATCCAGTGAGGGTTCAAGGCTCTGCCTGAAATATGAAATTAGTTTTCTAAACCAGCTGATGGCCACAAGGATCCAACCGATGCTCTATTGGGATGGGGAATTACATGGTCAGATTGGTACTTGGAAGCCTTGGTCATGCTCTTCCAACCAATGTGGGACATTTCAAGTTTTCTAGTCATGTGATGTGTCGCATTGTCTTGATGGAAGATCCGATCAGCTCTATGTATGTGTGTAAGTGATCAGCAAGGATTGATTCATACCCAGATCTGTTAAGAGCCATCCAAAATCTTATATACCCAACAAGTCAGCTCACTTCCACTCGAAAGTATGAAATGGTCATAATAACATGACCGACAGTACATTCCTCCTTGGATCTCAGAAGTTCCAGAGCGTAGTTGTCTGAGCTTTTCTTTTGAAGACTTCTAACTGCTCTGGGTGTGTATGTGTGTGTGAGAGAGAGATTTCACTCTTTGATTAGTTTATCCGTGTTCCCTGACATGTCGCTTTGCTGATATTTTATTTAATGGAATCATTACTGCTATTATGTTCTCCTGCATTTTTAACACATCCCGCCCTAAATCTTTTACTCTCTTTTAAAGTCTGTTAATAGACACATCGCTTTTTTTCCTCCCCAGTATTTCCACCCTTTGTTCTTTTTTTGTACACTAGAGATCTCAGTTCCTTTGTGGTGGCTGAAATCTCAGGTGTGATGCTGTGACCCAAATGCAGATAACACAGTGATGCCACTGAGGCTCTGGGCTGATTTAAATACTGAAAGTTCTCTCTCTTTCTTTGTGTGTGTGTTTTGCCACTATTTAACCTTTTCTCCACTATTTAGTCTTTACTCTTGTACTTACCTAATCAGAAAAAATAGAAGACATGCCGATCTAGCCTTAGTAAAAAAAAAAAAACATAACTGTCACGATCGAGCCTCAGTTGGCTCCTGTGCATCTGCCACTGCCATGCCCACCTATTCAGGAGCATGAACTTTTGATTGGTTCCCCTCAGCTAATTAGCTCCAGCTGCACCTCATTTAAAAGTGGATATGGGGAACAGTTCTTCAGGGTTTATGTTTATTTTGCTTAGCATGTGTGTTTAGTTTATTAGTTAGTATTTAGAATCTAGCATTAGCATTTAGCCTTGGTTTTGTGTTCTTGGTTGTATAACCAACTGTCTCTATTGCATTTTTATTGCCTTACATTTACTTCCTGTTTTTATAGCTAGAAATTAACACCCAGCAGTCCATGAGCTCCACATTTATGTGTTAAACTCACTGACCACCCGGCCAGGCTGAGACCGCATTTTTTTTTACAGCACATCTTTAATTACACTTACAGGCCACTTTATTAGGAACACCTGTACGCCTGCTTAGTCGGATAATTATCCGTGTCATGTGGCAGCAGCACTCGGCATAAATCACTCAGACATGATTCAAAAGCCAAGGTTTATGGGACATCAAATGTTTAAATGGGGAAAAAATGGGATCTGACTAGCTTTGTCAGAGGCGTGGTTGCTGGTGCAAGCCAGACTGCTGGGATTTACACAAAACATCATTAAAATATAGAAAGATGGACGTACTGTTTCAAACTGACAGGAAGGCAACAATAACTCATATATCTATGTCTTAAAATGCGCACATGTCAAACCTGGAGGCAGGTTGGCTTCAGCAGCAGAAGACCACAGTGTGACCCAGTCATGTCAGCCAAAACCACAAGCTCACCGGAACTAAACAGCTCAGGACTTCAGGACTGCATATGAAGCAGTCTGAACTTGCAGCTGGTGTAAACAACCCCTCCAGGAACTCGTCTTGGCACGAATTGGGACCCAAACGCCAATCAATGGTGATGTAACGATGTACCACTAGATGATTAAAAACAGTTGTACATGTGGCACGATTTGAATCGGTCATTCATTTAAGATTGATAAACATTTTAAACAGGAGAGAGCACTGTCGCTGTTCACCTCGTCTGGTTGACACCACTTCACAGAGTTGCCAGGTTCAGGATTTTCCAGTGAAATGTATTTATGTTCCTTTCTTTATTTGTAGTATTCATTTATGTATACAGGGTGAGTCAAATGTCGCAGGGCGCCTTTTTATTTCAGAAATAAAAGGGAAAGTTAACAACAACAGATATCGCAAATCTGATATGCTACATTACCCCCTTCCCATTTTCCCTTGAACAAATATGTAACTTTTAGGGATGTAACGATACCCACGATGGGATTCGATGAAAAAAATAAGGATAATAAAGTATTTCTAATTATATTTCATTTATCCAAACAATCAATCTTATGCCAAAAATACTAGATTCATGTTTTGTGCCAGGGCCTCCCGGTGGTTAAAATGAGTATCGATTCATGTTAAATGAGTCAATTCGTAAAGATTCTTTCTGAATCGTTACATCCTTAATAATTTTCCCCTTTGTTCTAAACAAAAAGAGAATCCTGGAACTTTTGAGATTTGTTTTTCATTTGAATTTTATTTGAGTAATTTGAGCATAATTTGGCCTCGGAAAAAAGGTGTTCATTATATAGATGAATAAAATATAAATCACAAAATCTAAATGAAACTTTGTCATAATTTGTCTTTCATTTCATTTTGCTTCAAAAAACCCCGCAGCTGTGGGATGCATTGCAGTCAGCATGGCTCCAGATACCGGTTCCAACCTTACTGACTCACTCCCAGTCCTTTTAGCCTCTGTTAGCTGTCGGTCTTAATGTGACTCGATGGTGTATAAATGCATCATCATTCGGGGATTGTTATCATGTGACCCACCTTACTGCATTAAACATTTAATAATCAAGAATCTGATCAGCTTGGTTTATAATCAGCGCCGTTTTTAGTCAGACGTTTAAAAATGTTTCTGTCCAGGCGTCAGCTGGGAAAATCGACCTCACTGCAGAGAAGCGAAAGACACGGATCGATACGGAGAGACAACAAGCATGGTGGAAGGAAGAAACGAGAGAGGTACCGGTGTCAGGAGGGACGTGTGGATTTTCTTGACCACGAGATCCATTTCAAAGAGCTTGGGCCCGACGAGAGAGCTGTGAGGGCCGCTGATGTGCCCGATGTGATCCAGCCCCAGATAATGCAGGATCAACACGTCCCAGTCGTCTCTCTTCAGGGTGCTGTCCAAATGACGTGTCACGTTATTGTCCACCTGACACACACACCGAAAAATCTGGGTCACTGCATTATTTCATTGTCAGTTAGACGCATCCCATTAGCAAACTTAGGCCTGTGGATGCTATGGCAACACATACAGATGTAACATGGTGATCACAGTTTGAACCCCAGTGCTGTTGAATTCCCAGCTGTGGTTGATCAGACAGTGATTTTATTTTTTCCTATTTTGCATTTTACCTCCTTATTTTCCCAATTTTAGCATATTGGCACATGGATTTGTGTGTGAGCCTTCACAAATGGAGAGCCACACCTGACTTTTTTGCCTTACACAGCCCCACCCATCTGTTTATTCTGGTTATTTCCCATCCTAGCAGACCGGGGGCAATTTTGTAACCATAAATTCGAGAAAATGTTTTCATTCCGAATTCCATTGTTAAATATAATTTTAGTAAAGTCCAGTTCATTTTCTTTAACCCCTTATCCTAATTAGGGTCGAGGAGGGGTGCTGGAGCCTATCCCAGCTCTTCAACGGGCGCAAGGCCCAAGGTAACACCCTGGATGGGGTGCCGGTCCATCGCAGGGACAAGTTTTATGTGGTGGTTATAAAACTATTTGCTTAAAGGCATGAAAGCACAAAACCTTAAGCATTAATTAAAGTTCCCCAGATATTTGGTGCTATAAATATAACCATATACATCCATTAAACAAACCCACCACTATTGAGATCTGGGTTCATATCTTAGTGATGTTATCAGCCTTCCAAATGTCCGCACAGACATGATTGGCTATGCCAAAGCCTATGATGGATTGGATTAGCCATCCATGTTTTTACTGTGTACAAATCAGGCCAAAATAAGACCCATAATCTTAACAATTTAATTACAAAACAAAACTCATGTGTAGACTTTATTCAAACTAGCCTCTAGGCCACCCAGGGAGGACAGAGGTTTCAGCAGATCTGATTCCTTTCAAGGATTCTTTCTTATGATTTTTTTCTTTAAGCCTTTTGCCCTTCAGTTCCTCACCAGGGTTTTTTTGTCTCTAGAATTTTACTTTCCTTTGTGATGCATTTTTCTCTGCGTCATATCACCAGCAAAAATGTTCATCACCATCACATGAAAATCTTCTACCCCTAAAAGCTTCTTTGAACATCCTAAAAGGTGGAAATCAGATATAGCTAAATCTGGAATATAAAATCTCTGACATGCCTGATTATGATGTGATGGGTGCAGTTACCCTGTTAATGCTGAACACAAGAGGGACTACAAAGGACCAAAGACACAGACTCTGTTATGTAAGTTTATTATGTTTTTTAAATCTAGCTAAGTCTATAATGGGTTAAAAATGTAATCTACAATGATAAATATTTACTTCCCACCCATTTTCAGCCCTCAAAGATCCAGCCTTTTTTCACCACTATTTAAACAAAGTTTCAATGTTTGCAGACCAACATGAGGTATCAGATTGTCACCAGAGCCTGTACTAGGCAAAAATCTACTGTTCAGTGTCTTCACCACAAGTTTTTTGATCAAGTTACTTTTAATGAGTCAAAGTTGGGAGTAATTAGGGATGAGTTGCAAGTCAAATCTAAAGTCTCTAACCTGAGTCCCCATATCTGCCAAGACCCTGATGAAGCAGTGACCTGAAATAAATGCAATACAATTAGGATGAGCACCACGAGTCTTCCCCATTCAAGTCCTGCAGTCCGGCATTTTTAATGTTACTAAGATTATTTAATCTTAGTAATAAAAAAGTAATTAAAAAGCAAGTATTAAAAAAATACTGGAAGAAAAACTTTACTCAAGTGCAACAGGTGAGGAACAGAAGGCCAATCCATCCATGCTGAAAAGACACCTATGTTTGGAAAACCGGGGGAGTGTGTAACCTGAGACTGGTTTACAGGGTTTGCACAGGTTTACTGGTATGAGAATTCGCCTACCAGGCACATAAAACCGAACCGACAAGTTCTGCATGTGTATGAGAATGGCAGAGGGATAAAAGTGGCCCTAGTGAATTCTAATCGTTGCTGAAATCTTGTGACGAGAAACGAATTGCTGATATCAGCATTACATAAACAAGTCAAGAGGCTTCAAGCTACGAGTTGCATGTGATCATAAATAAACCATGACGGCAGGGGCCTCGCCCGGCGATAACATTTGATACAAAGAGCATTACAATACACAGTGCACAAAGTGGCCGGGCGACCAGCAGGGTCTCGGTTAGGCTGACATGGGACAAAATGTAACCTGCACCGTGAGCACACCAACCCTGCCTGGATCACAAAGCTCACCAAGAAAATCTGTTGTTTATGTGTCACCAGCTCTTTGTGTATAACGGGCAATTTTAGCTCAGTAGTTAAGCTACCTGACTAGTAATTATAACACGATTCATTTGCAGTTTACATCATTTTCAAGCACAATAAATTTTGCCTAAGAATTTGAATATTAATGAAAGTTGCTAGAAATAATTGTCTCACGCAGGTTGGTATTCTTTCTGCCCTATTGTTTTATACAGCTGTTCAAATGAATGTGTTGATATTTAAAATGAGCTTCAGAGTGCAAGACATTTCACTTCAGTAACATGGGAACGACCAAAAGCCTCTTAAAGCCTCTCGAAGGGGCGCCTCTATGTACTTCCCGAGATCTGCTAAGATAGAACAAGAGGAAAAAAAGAAGGCATGACATTATCTGCAGTGTTGACGCCACGCGGTCCACAGATGTAAAAAACATCTTTCTTACATATGAAAAAAATGTAACGAAAGAGAAAACAGGAGAAAATGGATACAGATCAGCTGCAGGCTAAACAAACCTATCAAGGCTCCAGAATAAGTCCGGATTTCGATTTTTATAATTTTTTATCATGATTTAATAAGCTGTTGTGCCCTGTTAATAGAGATGTTTCCTCTCTGGTAAAGGCTATTCTCATGAGAATAGGAATGGACCATGTGATCCTCTTAGGCAGTGCTTTTAAAATGATAATACGAGTTTTACTAGTTATCCATGAAGGCAGTTTTAGAAATAATAAGGATTTTTAACCTTTATTACAATGAGTGTATGTGTGTGGCTGGTATTGGAGGGGGGTCAAATTCTAGAAAGTGTATGGATAGCATTGTTGCAGAACTACAGAACACGACAAGTAGCAACATACAGAAATGACAGTGACCTCGGGACTCAAGTTGACCCGAAATTGACTATTACACAGCAAATATGTGAACTGTGATCTGATCAGTCAGTGTAAAAAGGGAATCGAATGAAGCGCCACAAGACTGTTAGAAATAGTTAATAACCGATTAAAAAAAACACAATTAAAACTGATTAGACTTAAATAAAATAGATTGATAAACATCACCTGGTTGACGTCTCTGGCACCATACGAGCAGTGGCCAGGTGTAGGGCTTTCAAGCCACTTTGGGCTTAATTCAATATTTAAATTTGATTTTTAAGAAATAATAAAGGGAAACTTAACGTGTCAGAAAACTGGGAAAACTTTATCATGAACCCAGTGTCTCGTTACATCTCCAGTGATGCAGCTAAGCAAAATACACATAAAGCTGTAGTTTGTTTATGGTGCAACATATGCTTTCCTTTTGATAATGTCTTTCTCGAAGGAGTCGGATGGCAAGTCTTTTTAAGGTCTGTCCAAATCAAGGCTTTGGTTGGGTCACTTGGGACCATAGTTTGGTTCTATTCTATTATAACTCTAATTCTAGTTTATAGGAAAAAAAAAAACACTCGGCTCATTTTTGTCAAACACACACCCTTAAATTGCAAAACTACGTGGTCTCGTATTTGTTCCCACATCAGTGTGTATATATATAAATATATATAAAATAGCAGAACCTTAATGCAATCTTTTTCATCTATAACATTATTTTGAAGGCTTCTCACAAGACTTGATGTCTGGGAATTTGTGCCCCCTGACTAAACAGAATTGTTGCTGATCAGTTGTTGTTTCGGTTCATTCTAAAGTTGTTCATTGGGCAGGTCAGGAAAGTCTTTATTAAACCATTATCTGTGAGACCTAAAAAACACAATTGGACTAAATATTGATAGAAATGGTAAGTAATGGGTTTGATAATGAGATATAACAATGATTATCTTTATATTATTATTATTTTGGGTTTCTGACCCTTTTAGATTATTACACATGGAGCATCATAGCTGTTCCTGAGAAATGAACATAACAGGAAGGTTAAACCAAGATTTTCATCATTTCTAGAGTCATACTGTCCCAGGAAAGGGCAAAGTTTGAAGCATTTAGGCTGATTTTTTAATCTATCTAATTTATTACACTTCAGTTATTTTGTTACAATTGTTTTTGCTGAAGCACTTGAATGTAATCATTAGCTGAGGTGTCCCAATAACTCTGTCCGTTTAAATAAAAATATATACTTAGAACTTAAACAATACACATAATATTATAGCGAGTGTTTGGTATTAAGCCTGTAAAAAGTACATTTAACTAGAATACTCATAATTATCTCATTAGTAAAGCCTCTACAGAGAAAGGTAAGAACTTTATATCAGAGTCCTTACTCGAGTTTGATTTAACCGTCCCATCATTATGTTTGATCCCTTGGTGCTGAGAGTCTTGGATAAGTTCATTTCTTTTTGATGTGGTACTCAGTGAGTTAGCAGCATCACTCTGTGCCATGTCACCAACGGTGCTTTCTTTTACTGTGCTGATGCCTCTGGTTTGAAATGTGAGCGGTGGGAAAGATTCCAGTCGCGCCCCTCTTTCACGGCGGGCGTTCCAGTTTTTAGCTGTTTGAAGATGACAGGCTTGAGTCAGAACGTCTTTAGAATGATGTCCTAGAGTGCTGGTTTTTAATCCCTGCGCTTGCCAGTGAAGACGACAATCAAACATGAGTGGACCGGGCTCGTACGTGGGTATGAAGTTGAGCGCACTTGTAGCTGACAACGGGCAAAAACAAGGCCCGAGACCCGGAGACGCGGCGTTCTGAAGATAGACAGCTTCCACTTCTCTCTGGATCAGCTCTCGCTCCATCATGACACTCTCCAGCTCTTTATCGGCGAAGGCTTTCCTCTTCCTCATCCTCACACTGAGCGGAGGAAGTTGCAGCCTCTGCCAGTCCTCGAGCACTGGTGATTTATAACCTGGAGCGGAAACAAAACTGCTCTTAACACACATCACTTCCATCCTCCACCAGCTTCACTGGCTTCAATCTATATCAAATACAAAATGTATTTTCTTAATTTCAAAGCCCGTCATGGCCTCGCTCTGTCGTATCTCGGTACAGTTCTTTACCCTTCCCATCCCAACAGTGCCGGTTAAGAGGTTTCCTGTTTTAATTCTTCAGACCCTAAACTCTGGAATTCCCTTTCACAATGATTTTCTTTTAAGGGTCTAAAGCATTCCTTCTTCTTCTTCCATTATTCTACCTTTTCTGTGTTAGTTTGCTGTTATGTTCCTTCTTTCAACATTGAGAGTGTGCATGATAACGTGTGTTAACATAATAAAATCACAGACCACGTCAGGTTTTCATATTTAATCTCTTAGACATTTGTATAGGACTATAAGCACCATTCAAACTTTTTTTTGCAGACGCGGTGTTTATTATTATTAAATAAAACCTGAAGACTAAATGATAATGCAGAATCCTAAGTGTCGGCCCGTAGGCAGCACATGAGGGAACTTCAGCCTCTAAAGCTGTACACTCTGCTGTAATTATTCCATCTTCATTTGCATGATTTTAATTACCAGGTGTAAACACAAATACAGCCTCCCACCAGCAAAGGAAAGTACGTCTGAGCTAATCTACTCTCTCTTTGTGGCTAGGTTAATCAGATGTGTGTTAATCAATACTTACCCTCTAATATATTCTTAGCCAAGAGACTCGGTGCTCGTATGCAGTGCTGGTAGGCTGGGCGTCTTACAAAAGTCACATTTCTCTGACTTTTTTTACTCTGTTAAAGAAAAGTACAGAATGTTTGCATTTTAACAATAAAAGGAAAATGTTGACTATATTCACTGCCAACTTATATCAACAGTATCTAATGTGATTTTTGGCAATATTTTGATATACACTTTTATTTAAAGCAACTTTCAGGGTTTAGGGCTTCGCTCAGGGGCCCAACAGTAAAAGCTTGGCAGTTGTGGTTTATTATACACCGGTACCTTAACCACTGTGCTACCAATAGCCTACAACAATTATGCAAAAGAATGCTGCATATATAAATTCATAAATATAAATATTTTTTTAAAAATTGCAGTCCAACAACCTGTATTGAAAGAAACATGTACACAGGGCGTTGGATGTGTCCCAATCCAAATATTAATGTACATCTCTGCTTACTCGAAAATTAATATCCACATTTCTACAATTTTAAAACGTGAGCCTGTAACCACTGATCCTTCAGATGGCACTGTTGTGATGCCTTAAAAGATTAAGATACTACTACTACTATTACTAATAAAATACTACAACTAATAATAACAACAACAACAATAATAATAATAATAATAATAATAATAATAATAATAATAATAATAATAATAATAATGTATGCACAAACCAATTGGACCTAG
>JAYDZG010000004.1:4155620-4168622 GCA_034509265.1 Microcambeva bendego
CCTACAGGACGATTCAGTGTCTCCAATCAACCTGGTAGCATGTCTTTGGACTGTGGGAGGAAACCGGAGTACCCGGACGAAATTCACGCGGACACAGGGAGAACATGCAAAGTCCGCACAGAAAGGACCTAGATCGCCTCACCCGGGGATCGAACCCAGGACCTTCTCGCTGTGAGGCGACAGTGCTACCCACTAAGCCACTATGCCGCTCCCTGTCAGTAAAGTACAATATGTAAAAGATAAGTATAATAATGAGTAATAAATAAAAGAAATACATTTTTCACGGTGAGAAAAGATATTAAAGATCCCCTTACTTCAGTGTAGTCGGACACAAAGAAAGAAGTGGTGCCGTCATACTCCATGAAGTGCTTGGGAAAGAGTCGCACCCATGTGTCATCCCCATAGAAGATAATCTTTTTGCCAGCATTCTTGGCCTGCCAGATAAGGTTGTCCTCCAGAAGAGCCGGCGAGTTCAGGTTCATCACAACATCAATGAAGCCGGGAATGCTGCCCGTGGTCAGAGCCTAAGCCAGAGGAGCAGGACAGGATAAATAACCACTCAGAAAAGGCGAGAACATGCAAACTCCGCACAGAAAAGGACCCAGACCGTCCCACCGGGGGATCGAACCCAAGACCTTCTTACTGAATAAATGTTCTATATGGCCAGAAGCAGAGGAGGCAGAAGTACAAAAGTTCAGTAACTACTTGTAATCTGGTGAAATAATTACTCAAGTAAAAGTTGAAGTATGCATTACAAAATACTCAAGTAGAAGAATATGAATGTACTTAATGTATTAATTTGGAAGTGCACAAGCACATTACACAAAGGGTTAATCTTTTAAACGGTATCTTATTTAGTCTAATGCACTTTGAAAAGGTTTTTGGAACAAACTTTGACCTTCAGCAAAACATTTAGCTTATTCTTGAATTTACCCGCTTCAATACAACCGGCATGAGAATAAAGCTCATAGTAAATAATATAATTACACTGTTTATATCATAGAAATCGTAACTGCTGCTGACCTTCCAGACCATGATCTGTGTAATAAATCTGTGTAATCCACCTGTTTTATTTCTAAAAGGCTATTTTATCTATTTTATCTATTTAAAGATTATATAAATCCATATTTGAATGTGTTCGTCATGCTTACTAATGAAAACAAGTTTATTCTCCCGGCTGTCCCGGTAAAAATCTGAAACTGATTGTTCATTCACTAAGCTGCCTTTTATACATTTACAGCCAATCAGGAGAGCGGGTGAGAGATGGGGTGTAATAGTTAATACTTTTTAGTGTGAAAGAACTTTGGTGGCGTGGAAGGTGGAAAACAAGGACATCAATGCCTGACCTCAAATTTTGGTGTGGAAGGCACTCTCAACCGATTTGGGTACAAATCCATCCAGATCATGTAAACCCATACATGCTGATTGTCTTCCCTGAGGTGGATGGGATCTTCCAGCAGGACCAGACAACACATGCTTAGAAATGTCCCACATTGGTTGGAGGAGCATACCCCATACTTTCAAGTATTACCCTGGCCCAATTACCCAATTGAGAATCTGTGGGACCACCTTGATTGAGCCCTCAGAGGTGCTGTTCGTGCTGCACATGCTACTTACTCTTGATATTAGCTACCGGTCCAAATATGTCTTGCTTTTTCATTTAGCATCCTTTCTCACCCCCGTGTCTCCATCACTTTCAACCCACGCCCGGCAAAACATGCCCCCCAAAGAACCGTTCCAACCCAAATCGGCCCGGTATGGGTTTTCTCTAGACAGCACATACCCAGACAAATCCCACACAGGGCCACCACGGGTTATCCATGGGGACAGGGACAGAACAAGTTTAACCCCGTCTGCCCAGCATTGGTTTTTCTTCACGCTGTCTGTAATTTGGCGAACCCACACAAATCCCATACGGAGCCAATCCACGAATTGGACCAATAGCCACATATATCGAGTCACGTCAGACAAGCACAGATCTGAGAAAGGACGATGTAAAAACACTCCAGGTCTAATAAAACTGTATAATACTAATAAAACTAAATCAATTGTGTGCAGTATGATGTATGTGCTGTGTGTGTGCACTGTGTATGCGTGATACAAGGAACGAATCACCTGATTTACTCCCAGTGTGTGAAAATAAATGCCGTGTGGCAGGTTGTAACCACTGTGCCGATAAACATCAATGTTAAAAAACAACATTTAAGAGAAACGTGTCGGGTGTGTTGATTTAATTCTACTGACTGTTCACACTGTTGAGTCACATTATTACGACCACTTCGTCATATGAACCCATCCTCGCGGATCACGTACACACATCCATGCTGATCGTCTTCTCTGGTGTGGATAGGACTTTCTTCCAGGACAATGTGACACGACATATGACTAGAAATGTCCCACGGTGGTTTGAAGAGCATGACCAAGACTTCCAGGTACTACCCTGAGTCCCTAATTCCGCAGACGTCGTTTTCACTCTGTAGATCGCACAATAGGATGAACTGCACTCAGCATACAAGGACTTTATTGAGTCACTCCCAGTCTATCTAGTCCATCTTCAAATAGGCTTTGTACATTTTATTAAATATTTAACACTTCAGTAAGAGTTTATTTGAATTTTGTGTCCTTGCAAAAGCTGCTGTATTATTTTTCATTACGTGAAACTTCTATTCATCAATCGTTAGACATACAATTAAAAATGAAAACAGCCTTTACAAATCTCACTCATTAAATACTCACGAGCCCTATTAAATGCGGAAAATAAAACATTCAGGAAATCCTGTATGCAAAGCTGGTTGTTCCGAGAACCGAGACGAGACCCAATCATTAATTATAAAAAGTGTTCATAATAATCACTAACAAGACAATAGGAGGCCACGCTACAAAGCCGAATGATACTGTAGATCAACTTACTGCATGTATTTTTCACCCAGCGTGGGCATTTTCATCCAGATTGGACTTGAAAATAACGAAAGACTGTCTGATATTCAGTAAGAAAGAAAAAAACAACTGAAAAAATAAAGAAATTCAAATACTTTTCATAACAAAGACTAGAAAATGTGAGATTTTATTTAGAATGTGGATTTATTAAAAAAAAACGGTTAGACTGTGTGTAAAATGTTATACTCTAGCCCTCCAGCACTTAAGAGTTCGAGTCTCCGCTGTTTTCAGAGTTGTGTTCCATTGGTTGAAGCTCTGATCATGTTCATAAATAACTAATACAGAAATCCATGCACTTCCAAATGATTCACAATTAGCTCCCAATTCATTCCTCAATGATTCCCAGTCAGCTTTATAACCTGCTTTGTTGGATGTTTGCTAAAAACAAAGCCCTGCTTCCATGTCCTGTCTGAACCTTGGCAGTAATTCTTGGCGTATAGCTTGGCTCTCTCGCTCTGTTGCTTCCCTACAGCATTTACTATGACAGGGAAATGCATACTCATTAGTCACGCTGTTTTAAGAAGTTTACCAAGGCGGTCTCAGTCCAAGAGCCACCACGTTTCCACATCACTTAGCAGCACGAGTTGAAAGTGAAATGCTCTTTTTCATTTACAGCCCCAGGAGCTTTCACCATCACTACATATCAGCATTGTTCTTGTCAAATGAAACACAAGCGATTAGGGCACTCAGACTCGCCCTCTGATGCGGCGCTGTGCTTTCATCACTGCGTACTGGAAGGCTACCCAGAAGAAAGCAAGAAAAACAGTCGCTAGAAACAAAAACAAACTGCTAAAATCATCTAGTTTGCCAGGTTTAAAATGCAAGTAAAGGAAGAAAAAAGAAAGAAAACAGAACAAGAGGAAAGAAAATCAAGAAAAGAAAAAAAGAAAATTAAAAAAGAAAGAGGAAGACAAAAGAAAGAAAGAAAAAAGAAGCACTTGGAAAAATGGGGAGAACCAAGACCCTCCCCCTGGGAATCTATCTTGGGAGTTTCTTGCCCTGTAGAGACAGTGATACCCACAACCCACAACAGCCAAGAGAAGCAACAAAAGACTCTCTCAGTATGCACATATGTATGTAGATGCCTGCATCACTACTCCGCCCGGGTGTGAAATTGTGGCTCTGTGATGTACTTAGAATTTTAATACTTCACCCTGATCAATGCATGGAAACTTAGTTTTGCAGCTCTTGTATCACTCAGCTACTTTAAATGCAAGATGTTTACAAATTCTGCTCAAAAATGCTGTTGGCATGCAGAAAGGGAAAACGCAGTCTCTTTATTAGAAAGCAATACATTTTCAGTTATTTCGTCAGTCTTAGCGATGGCAACCCGGGCAAACCAGGACTTCTGGAGAAAATGCAAACATGGGCGCACACTTATCGAGAAAAACACTGTATAAACACTTTTTAAACAGTTTTTAGGTTATCATGGTGAGGCGTAAGGATAATGCTTATTTATTTAGGAGAGACAGGTTGTGTGAATTACAGAGGTGTGAAAAGGGGTCAGATCTGATATCCTGTACCTGTACTTGTCGTCCAAATGAACCAGTGCACAACACGCTCATAAAACCTGAAAGATTCAAGAACAGGGGTGAGCCAAGTGGGAATCGAACCCAGGACCTTCTTGATGTGAGCGACAGTGCTGCACACCTTGCCGCCCCTTAAAATAAATTACGCTCAATCTCATGTGACAATACAGAAGTGCACCCAGATGGAGCAACAGGATTATCCACTAGCTCACCAGTGCTGAGAGTCTGAACTCCTCGGTTCAAAACGCCACCTTCCGAATCAATAATGGTGACCACTAACGAGAGTAGCTGAAAGGATTCACGTGTGACTTTCGAGAAACTCTGGGATGGATTGGCGCTCTTGGGTGTGCCTGACTTGCGGCCAGTGTTTTCTTTCTGACTATGAACAAAGACGCCCTGAAAATAAAAAAAATACAGTACAAAAAACACTACAGCCAATCAGATGAAACATTACATATCTTGTATTTGCAGATTCCAGCTGTACATATTTATTCCATATTTCCACTGATCCATCTTTTAAGAATTTGGTTTGTACAAAGGAACAATTAAATGTTTAATATTCAATATTGTGTAGCATAACATATTTAAAATGTAAAACTCTTTAATTTGCAACACACCCAGACAACAAACAGTTCCTATATGTTCTGGGTCTGTGCAGTATAATGACACGTCGCTCCTGTTTCTCTGATTTTGTTTTAAATCTAGATCCTAAGCTTTAACACACCTCACAAATTCCATTTATGGTTTTCAATCCAATTTCATTCCCACGCTGGCTTTTTACAGCCTCTGAAGCTCGACAACACACAGGACTGAGAGTCTGAGTGGTCATGGTCTTTGCTTTTGGAATCCCATACAATACAAATAAGAAGTTCATAACCTTGACCTGAACCTGCGTGTGTGTGTGTGTGTGTGTGTGAGAGAGAGAGAGAGAGTTGTTCACATGCCTGAACAGTTCAGTAATTCAAGCTTTTGCCACAATCTTTACAGAAAGCAAAGGTGAATAACGGTGCTGCTGACCTGATGTTTATTAATGAGATGGTGCAGTCAGAGCTGAAAGCTAAAGGAACAGGCAGCCACAGTCCTAAAAATATCGTGTTAAATTGACTTTTAGTCATTAGAAAATGATACAGAAAGTACGTCACTGTATAAAAAAAACTCACCTTACTTATACCAAAAGAAAGATTTCTATTAAAAAAATACTTTAATGGATTCAGGATTCATTTTTCCTAAAAAAAAAAATTCTACTAGTCATAAACGCTCAAATTATCATATGAATAGGGCAGAACAAACTCCTTACAGACAATGACAAACTGACATGCTGATGGTACGACCTATCACACATTGTTGCAAACCATAATGAAAATGAGTTAAAATTCTCAACTGAGCATTTTTCGGTCATATAATCATATTCTGTTTCCCTTATTACATATCTTTAGCCAATAGTCCTAGTTTTTCTTCTAAGCCTCCTGATCTTTCTGTGAGTCCCGTCTAATGACTAGGACCTGATGGTGAGGTGAAGGAAAAAAATGCACCATCAAAGATTCTCTGCACATATTCACTGTAATAAATCTGATCATTAGAGGAGAAGCACAAACTTTATACGGTTTGATCTTTTCTTGCCTGCTTTATTGAAGATGCCAAAGTCTTCAGCCGCCATGCTTTAACATGATGCTGTAATAGAACACCATGTGTTACGATTATTTATAACCCCAAGATACATGTTTTTTTTACACTGTATTAGATTATTTGATGAATTTCCAGAGTAATCCTGAGAAAATTAGCTATTAAAAATGGCTGCATACGACCTCTGAAACTCAAAGCTACTCAAAGACGAGAGTAAAGTGGTCTTCAAAAAAGTGCATACCTATGACAGCAAAGCACAAGTTCAAGAATTGGGGCCCAACCAATAGGACAACATGTCAAGTTTCTAGGACAACTAGACTGGCAAATCGTTAGTCTGAGTTAATTATCATGTGCTGACATGGCAAGACTGAAAATATTTTAATAATAATAAAAATGGATCAGCGTTTGTTATGAGCAGGTACGTAAGTTCCTTTTTGACTATATATGACTACATAGAGTATATATATATATAACTTTCCCTACTTTTACATTTTAGTGGAAAACAGAAGTCAGAATCTGTCGTGTCTGCTTTTTAAGATTTAGCTTATTCGGATTTCCACATTTTTGGATGCTTGAAGAAGCTTTAAGGGGAAGAAGATTTTCATTTGATGATCATGTGAAAGCAGCTACATGCTTAATTATGGGATTAAAATGGTACGAAATGCATCACAAAGGAAGGAGACTATGTGGAACAGAAAAGTATTCGATTTGTTTTTGAAAATATTAATAAATAAAGTTGTGGAAACTAATTTAGCATGTGATACCTGCAAGACAGGTACAAGACCAAAGAATGATTAATCCTAAACATCACTTCCAATTAATGACACTTTTTAATAGTTTGGGAACTGAGTATTCTAATTGTTGCAGTTTTGCAAGTGGACAGATGTGACTGAATCCTTTTTCTTTTTTTAATTTCTTGTTTCACACTTTTGGTTAACTATATATTTCCATGTATAAAGTCAAAAGACATTTGGTAAATGTTTTATTGACTTAGAATATCCAGGCCATTCCTTCACTAGGCTTTACAGACGTGGCTTTGGTGTGCAGCGTTTATGCTTCGAATAAACCAAACTTGCTGGTATCTAGAAACACTTTGTTGCGTTTACCTTCTAAATGTATTCTGACCATGACAATAAGAAAGTCTTCTGATCTATTATTACATCTTCAGTTATGATCACATGACATTCATGACATTGATAACAGATTTTTATCTGGAACACCAAATATCCGTTTTGATTGTTTAAAATTAATTCATTTAAAAAAATAAGTTTTTTTCTGTTACATAAGCGATAAGTTTTGTTTTGTTGAGAGGCTTGCTTTGTTCTTGCCTTTTTTGCAAGCTGTAGTGCTGTAGTTATGGCTTCGGAAGATAAGAGCAGTGGTAAACATCTAGATAGTGCTGAAATAGTTCTGTATGAAATGTGTCACAGATTGACAGCAATTTTAATATTTATTGACAGTTTTATTTCATATTTACAGATCTATTTATTGTGTTCGTTGTATAGTTGATCATATTCTTAGCTCTTTGTGGACCACAGACCAGTGCTACAGTGTTGAATCGGTCAAATCAAGGTTCCTCTGTATTTGATTTACAAAACCCTATTTATGCCAGGGGTCCTTCATTCACTAGCTTGACATGGCAGTGGATAAAATCTCAGGTCACAGCAGAGATCTTCTGATATCTCCTGTATTGCGACACGTGATGTGTGGATTACTCTGAGCTGGGACACTGTACACGGATCACCACCCGGCCGTGGAAACTTTCACGAGATATTGATTAGCTCATAAAACATGGACGAGGTCTAATATGCTCTGGACGAGATCAGGAGCGGTGGAACCTCGGAGGATCCGTGTCGGGGCGTTTTCCTCGGCTGGGTGTTTAAGGAAGATTAGTTATGTATAGGCAGGTCAGAAGCAAGCAAACACGGCTGCCATTATGCAAGCGTTCGGAGATTCCACTGATCTTCTTTTCAAATTAGGATTCGGTTTGCTCTTTTCGTGAGAATAATAAATGTGCGCTGGTGAAGCGGGCGGTGTATTTACAATCCGAGGGTGTAGGAGTGGCAGACGGGTCAGTTCCACCGCTGCACAGAAGCGTGCACTTTACCCTTCCAACATCTATCAAAAATTAATAATACTGCACCGACACTGAGCGCGCTGGCACTAGACATGAATATAATAATACATGTCACATACCAATAGTAAATTTTCTCAGTGTATTTATATATTAAATGGACCAGTGTGCAATATGTTTAATTCAATGTTTTCATCTAGTTATCATGTAGTCATTCAAAATCACTTAAATGGGCCATTTAAGTGTTTTTGTGTAAATTTGTACATAATGTTTATCTTAAGTATTTAATCTTATTTGATCTTATTCTATTTTGTCTTCTTTTTTGCACCGAGAGAGAGAGTTGAACTTATTTTGTACATTAATTTATATTGTGAATCTATCTAGTGAAATTCCCCACTGGGGGACTAATGAAGGTTTATTTATCTTAAGTACTCTCTTATAAAGGAACGCTGATACGACCCAAATGCATTATGGTAAAACTAGCCCATTTATGCTGAGATCTGGTGCTTGAATCTCAGCTGTACTTTTAGCCGACTCAGCATCTACACAGACTTTACAGGCTATTTTAATATAAATGTATATTTTGTTTTTATAATGGGGCTGAGCAGTCACAAAAAGCATCTCACTGCCGGTTGTACCATGTATGAACATGTACATGACAAATGAAACTTGAAACAGTGTCTAAGTGAGTAGCACTGTCGCCTCGCAGCAAAAAGGTCATGGGTTTGATCCTCAGATGGGGAGGTCCGGGTTCTTTCTGTGTGGGTTTCCAAAAACAATGAGTCCAGTTAATTGGAGACATTTAATCGTCCTAAAGGGTCCTCGCCACTAGGGTGCATAAACCACATGTAGTGACCAAGCCCGGATAAATAGTGAGGGTTGTGTCAGGAAGGGCATCCAGTGAAAAACAATGGCAAATCAATCAACCGGATCAGCTGAAAGAAAAAGCTTCTAAGATATAATGCTGAGCTTGTTTCACGACCATCGAGGTGGTCCCATAGATTCTCCATTGGGATCAAGTCTGGAGAATTAGGGGATCACTTGGAAATTTTAATCATGTCCCAGCCAATGTGGGACATTTCAAGTCATGTGACTCATGTGTCTCGTTGTCTTGCTGGAAGATCACCACCCCAGGAAGAACGATCAGCATGTATGGGTGTACGTGATCTGCAAGGAAGGGTTCATGCTCAAATACAACCTATATACACACCGGACAGAAAGTAGGCATAATCATGTGTAAGAGCTGTGATATAAAGGTGATATGAGTTGAATTAGTCTGTCTGGAATATTTCAGTATGAGAGATGTGAAAAGCATTACTTTTACATTTAGTATTTAGCAGATGATTTATACTGTGACCGCATATTGTTAAAGCAATTGAGGGTTAAAGACCTCGCTCAAGAACTTGACAGGGTTTGAATTAGAGACTTAGAACCTATCTTACCACCTGTCGTGACCATTGCTAGGTTGCTGCTGTTGGGCCCTTGAGCGAGGCCCTTAACCCTCATTGCTCAGACTGTGTACTGTAAGTCGCTTTGGATAAAGGCTTCTGCAAAATGCTGAGAATGTAAACATAGTGCAATACTGTTCCCACTATACTATTTCAATCCTGAAAAAGTCTCTCACTATTCAAAAAAGTTTCAGAGACGATATACTCCTGGATACATCCACATCGCTGACAGTGAACGACAGTCCCGGAACCAAGTACGACTGTCGCATATCACCAAGGAGGCAGACAGTCAAATCCCTTATCATCTTTCTATATATCCCCTTAAAAATGCATCTCTGTGCGAGACTTTCACCATCCATGCATGCTTAAATGCTGTACCATCTAGGTCTTTCTGTCATGCAGAAGTCCCAGCCGGGCACAGTTCTATTTAATGACTGAGCAGACAGTGATGAGGATTAATTGGCCATGCCATGCAGGTTGAAGTGGGAGCTATGCAATTATTTGAGACGAGGATCTACCCCAAAATAAAAGCTCTCCACTGTCATCTGCTGGAAGTTCAGAGATTACCAGCAACAACTATTAAATAGTTAACTGTCAATCAACCAGTGAATAAAACAAGTCATAGTTCAGGTTCTACTGTACGTTAAGCTGACACGGGTCAAGGAATCAGACCACTTCACCACCCAAGAACCATTTAGACATTTTAAAATCTATGGTTTGACCACTAAGATCACTGTTGAATTATCCACCATCTTCTCACCTGTCAGCCAGGTTTACTCATACACGACTCACAAACGAGCAGAAAGATGATTCTGTATGGATTCCTTGAGACCTACCTTAATTCTGGGCATTGTGACAGTAGGAGGTCTGGCCTTAGCAACAAAGCTGTAGGACGCTCCTCTGTTCAGTAACTGGCTGGTGTAAGGCATGAATCTCCTCCCATTGGGTCCAAACACAAAGTCTTGTCTTAAAGCATCTATCAACATAACGACCACCTTTCCGAATTTTGGCGGAGGAACTTTGGTTGAGTTCATTCCATTTCCTGCAAAGATCAAAATACTGTAGTGAAACTTGGGCTGAATGTTAAGTGTAGACACCGGTTTGGAAACAACACATTTCTGTAAAAATCAGGACAACAAAAACATTTGTCGATTGCGATTTGTTAATTCTGTGACTTTTATTTAGGAGATACAAGAACATTGCTAACCGTTTGTATTTGGTAGGTTTAAAAAATTATAATAATTTGATTCTTGTACCACACATTGTTTACCCTTTTGTTCAATCTCTGTGTAAAATATTAATTGCTATATCAAGTGTTTTCTTTTTTCATTTTACTAACAGGCAAAAAAAAATCATACTCATAACCAGATGTTGTTCTGAAAATATCTATGCCAGTGTACATGATAGTATAAAGGGTCCCTATATCTACCTTTTTAACAATACAGCACAACATCAGCACATTCATGGTAGTTATGGCTTTCTCAACACTTTCTAATTGGAGTCTGCACCACCGCCCATCTTGAATTAATATATGACAGCCACCAAGGAACCAAGGAACCAAGTATTCCAGTGGGCTGATTCTTATGGATATAATTTCTGTTATGGCTAAAATAGAAAAATATGTCACAAGGCTGCATTATTACTATAGTTGCTATTATTAGTATTAATAAACATGTACAATCTAGGGCTGCAGCTATCGATGATCTTTGTAATCGAGTAGTCTATCCATTATTCCTTTGATTAATCGAAAAGAGCAAAAATAAATAGACTATGTCATAACATAAGACACTGGATGACCTGCTCAGAGCCCTGAGCCGACATCTTTTAGCAGATACTTTTATCCAAAGAACTGTGCAATGCCACCTGGCACAACACATAGAAACTTGGTAATAGTGGGGCTTAAACCAACAACCTTCTGCTCAACAGTCCAGCCTCTGAACTGTCACTATAGATCTCACTTCAGTTTAACCTCTTGGACATGAATTGGATCTTGTATTACAAATACAAAGTCTCATTGCACTCAAGCATATGTGTTTTCAAAATGTGAATTATTTTATAGTTTATATTTCCTATGAGTTAATGGTAATCTGGCCACTTTATGGTTCAAGTGTGAAATGTCATGAAACTTGGTTCAACTTTAAACAATAGATTTATTGTAAACCTTAGATGTGCATGCTTTCTCTGTGCTGTTAGAGCTACAAATAAAAATTCAGATCTAGCTTTTGTGAAAACGATGCTCAGGATTCCAAATACTCACCTACTAGAGGTTCTGCAGGCAGGTCAGACAGTTTGTTAATTGATGATAAAGAGGATTTAATAGGAACAGGAAAAAATCCTCGAAGGAAAAGAGCAATGCCCAGTAACTCAGTGATCAGACAGAATAAAGCAAACACTGATGAACTCAGTTTCATGGTGGACGGCTGATCATGCACGTTTTAGGAAAATGTTGAATTACTTAAAGCTGCTGATTATATATTTTTAACCATTTAACACAGTGACGCTAAATACAAGCGTGTCACAAGCCGCATCGAAGCACAAAACTGGTGTTAATCCTCATCCAGCATTCACACTAAAATCCTGAGATGCGACATCATCATGCACATTGGTAGATCTTGTGTATAAATAGTGTGTAGAACGTGTAAACTCCGATCTCAAGATGAATTAAGAGTTAAACTATAATCAGTTCAATTATGAATGAAGTCTGAAACTAGGTTGAGTTTTTGACAGTTCCGTGTTGTGAGCTAATCCTTTCGACGGTAAGCGAGAGGGTCAAATCGCGTTTGGGATTTGGTCGAAAAGCGCGATTTGTGGAATGCGGGCTCCCCCTGCCGGCACAAAGGCATTAACAAAGCCTGCTAATAATAACAAAGGAGGGAAAGTATACATACTGTAAAGATTAAAGAGGTATTTAAACAGAATAAAGCCTACGCAATTATGGATTAAGTGTCTTGCTCAAGCGCCCAACAATTGCAACCTGGCACTGGGCTTCAATCACCAACTTTACTAGTCCACTACCTTGACCAGTAAAGTACAACTGACCGGCATTTGACCCCTCTTTGTAAAATAATCTATATTGTCTTTATAATTTGCATGAGATTTTGAATTAAATCAACCGTTTAAAACAAGTTTAATAATTTGTGACAACTAGTTACTCATTGCACAAGGTCCTATTTTCAACACCGACAATTTTCTATCCCAAATTCACTTCGCTTGCATGTCTTTGGATTGTGAGAGGAAACCGGAGCACCTGCAGTAAATACATGTATATTAAAATGTCTGGAATTACTTTTTCTTTTAAGAGACAAACAAAAGAGACTTTTATTTTGCATTATCGGGCTCCGTTACTAGACGCTACTAGTTTCTGTTTGGTCGTCTTCAGTCATGTGGGTTC
>JAYDZG010000004.1:4172149-4184108 GCA_034509265.1 Microcambeva bendego
ATATATATTTATATATATATATATTATATATTATATATTATATTTTATATAATATTGTATCATTCTTGCACACAGGCTGATGGCTCAAGCACAAAAAAGGACACTAGCAGTTTACAAGTTGGGTCAAAACATCTAAAACTGCTGGAGAAAGAGGTAGATATATACATTTTCCTGTCTGATGGATTTTATTTGCTTTGTGCTCTTCAAACAAATTTTGTGTCACTGAAGTGCTGAAAATGTTCTACTAACAAAAGAACAACTTGTATTTTGATGGATCTATTGTGTACAGAGGTGTGGTGAAGTTTATAGGACTACAGTCAGTATTGTGTATTGAAATGCTGTCCGCAGATCAATGTGGGGCCGTGAAGTTACTCTAATTGGATGTGTTGGATTTCCAGATCCGGTTGCTGGTTCAGCAGAGAGGCGAACAGGACCGCAAGCTTCAGGCTTTTGAAGAAGAGCTTAAGAAGTTGGAAGCAAAACTACTCACCGCTGTACGAGAGAAAACGGGACTGGCGGCAAGCGTGGCATCTCTCGAAAGACAGCTTTCTGAACTAAAGAAAACAAACGAGTTTCTCAAGTCCAAGGTCGGATTCTAGAAGTGCATCAGGTCTTGACCTTCATTGGTTTGTTCTAGTAGTGAATGCATGTATTTTTAAATCAAATATATGTTTTCACACACCTATAAACCAGGTCTCTGCAGACACCACAAAGAAGAAAATCAATTCACTGTCTATGGAACTGATGGAGGCCAGAAATAAACTAGATACTAAAGACAAGGTACTTTTACCTTTGTGCTTCAGCAGGTGATGTGCTCGAGTGTTGTATAGTGAGATAGAAGTGGTGTGAACTGGAAGCTTTGGTCTCTTTATCAGGAGCTGAGTTTCCTCCAGATCAGTTCAGAGGGCAAAGTGAAGGTGTTGGAGACGGACCTCGATGCCTCGAGAGCAACTCTAGGTGCACTCAGGGAGAGAAACCGAGATCTTGGTGAGTTGGTTTCTGAGACCAGAGTGTAGAGAGCCGTTAGGGACTCACGTAGTTTATTTAGTGTTGATGCTTACGGTTAACTTGTGTTGCAGAGGAACTTCATGAAGAGACTAAAGCTCAAAACGAGGAGCTGGAAAAAGAAATGGATAAGCTACATGGTAGGTTCCCCGAATTCATGTTCTACACCTGTCTCTTTCCTAATCTCCTTCTCTCTGACCACAGATAAATTGTCCTCGCAGAACTTAACGAAACATTGTCAGCAGAAGTGAGTTTATTATAAAGTATAACAATATAATAAAAATATAATAATGATTTATTTCCTTCTCCTGGCTGTTCTCGGTAGGTGTCGCTACAGCTGTACGTGATCCACATCATTCATTTAGCATAGTTTTTATGCCAGATGCCCTTCCCGACACAACCCTTCCTATTTATCTGGGTTTGGTGTCGGCACTATAATGCACTGGTTTTTTGCCTCCTAGTAGCTTCAGGGGCAACCGGACATGCAGAGATTCAAACCGCTGAGTTCACACTCTCGATGCTGTTGTGCTAGCCTAAAATCACGATGCTCTACCTGGGCACAAACTTGTTTTTTAAATATATATGATCAAAGTATGACCTGTAAAGTTTTTACCGTCTTTCAGCTGTTATACGGGAGCTGAGAGAGGAGATCAAAGCTCTACAGAGGTACCTTGATTCTGCAAATGAAGAGATTCAGGTATTGCTTGGGTTCATTAATACTAGTCAAATATTTAAAAATAATTGTAATGTATTAAATTTAATATGATTTTTCATAAGGAATTAAAGTGTAAAGTGCAGAACAGATCTGCAATGGAGCGTCGAGTCAGTGATTCACAGCAAAAACTTTGGTACGGATTTTTTCTTTTGGTCGTATCCATGGTGACTTGGTCTCGACCTTCATCAGCATCATGTATTTCTTCTGCTGCCCTTTCACAGTGAGGCGGAGCAAACGTTGGAGCAGCGAACAGGGGAGCTGCACGCCTCCCAGGACGCCCTGAAGCAGAAAGAACAGGAGCTGCAGAGATGCCAGCAGGAGTTGAGGGAGCACCACGGCACCCTTGAGGAGCGTCAGAGGGAACTGGAGAAGTGCAAGCAGGACGCCGAGGTCACTCGGGCCGCTGTGAAAGAGCTGGAGGACCGGCTGGAGAGGAACGTTCGGGAGCTCGGCGACTCCCAGGGCACGGTGAAGCAGCAGGAGCAGGAACTGGCTCGAGTCAGGGAGGTGCTGAGGAGAACTGAGGAGGAGCTGGATCAGAGAGTCGCCCACATGAACGAACGCTGTCTGAACATGGAAGATGAACGGGGTGAGCTGCAATTCAGTACATTTCTGGTCAGGATTGTGGTGGACGGTGCTCGGCAGTAATACCCTGTACAAGGTGCTGATCCATCCCATACACACACCTGTGTAGTTGCCCAGCAACAAGTACACAAGAACAGTACTGACAATACCTAGCCACCATCGAGATGGAAAATATAAAATGAACTGAAACACATCGATAAGATGAAATAAACCAACAAGAAAAAACTTAGAAAGGCCATTAAATAACACATGTTAAATATGGTGTTAAAAACTAAAGTAAATAATTTGTGATTTAGTGAATTCAAGAACTAAACCATAACCCCATCCTTTTGCCCCTCTGCCTGTGTGTTTGTGTGTGAGAGCAGCCAGGACCCAAGAGGAAGGACTGAGGAGAGTGCAGGAGCTGTTGGCTGATATTGCTTCATTAGAAGAAAGCAAAAAGATTGACAAACAAACCCTTGACCATCTGAAGCAGGAACACACTGCGGTTGTTGAACAGCTGGAGGAGCAGAAGGTAACGTAGCATTACTCTTATTTGAGTTTGTAAGGTGCGGAGGATCATCCAGGTAGACGATGCGACATGTCACACAGCTAAAAATGTTCAGCAGAGTCACTTTTTGGATAAAAACGTCTGCTAAATGACCAAAATGTAAATGACAATGAATCACTGAGTCATTTAAGATGAAGCCATATTCACTTTAAACAGCAGAGGGTGCTGGTGTAATTTTATACACGCAATCTGGAAAGAGCATTTTTAGGCAAAACTTGTGCCTACCACAAATAAAAGGTGGTTTAGATAAATAAAACTAAGAACAAATACTTTTCATGAAGAGAATTAATAAAAGGAGACCATTCCATTTTGTTTTAAAAAAATCATATTGTGAACCCAGTATCATGAATATTATCGCAACATCCTTTTTAATTACAGATTAGAACAATCTCAAAAGATTAGTTCTTTTAATCTGAGTTATCCCCGACAGGCCCGAAACGACTCCCTGTCCAGCTCGATGGAGTCTCTACGTGAGGAGTCTAAGAAAGAGGAAAAACAGTTAGAGGATGAGCTGGAGGAGGTGCTTGAGGAGTTGGCGCTACTTGAGGAGCAGGACCAGCAGCGTCTGGAGATTCTCCAAAGGCTAACCGAAGAGAAGCTCGGCCTGGAGAAAGAACTGAACAATGCACGTGTAGAACTAGACAGGTAAGACAATCGTTAACAGGTGTGGCCTGATTAAAAAGACTTGGTATCACATGATTACTGAATGGCACCAGTGTTCTAAACCTAAATAAATAAAGATTACCGAGTGACGTCGGTCCTGGCTTTATAGGAAGCAAGCCGAGACGAAGACCGTGGACGAGAGTCTGGAGGCTCTGAAGAAGTTACAAGATGAGCACAGCGCCTCGCTGGGGAAGATCGGCCACTTATCCACCGAGCTCGAGAGGTAAGTTCGGAGCTCTAGCTACTGATGTGCTGGCTTGAGCGGGATCAGACTGGTAATCCAGATCATCTTTCTCAGTGTAACGCAGAATCTGAGTGATCAGAGAGAACAAAGTGAGGCTCGTGCACATAAGCTGGAGGAGGAACTGAACAGGGCGGGTCAGCAGCTGCAGGAGGAACGGCAGAAACTCCTTCAATGTCAGCACGCTCAGGAGAAGGAGCGAGAGGAATACGCCAGGTCAGATTGTTTGTTATTATGAGTGTAATTGCTGCTTAAAAAGTAGAATGTGGGGTGGGTTTGTTTTTATTGGGATTTTAACTTCATCTCTAAGACTTTGGTTCAGACACAGTTGTGGACAATTTCGTACCTCCAGTTCACCTCACTTGCATGTTTTTGGACTGTGGGAGGAAGCCGAAGCACCCGGAGTAAACCCACACAGACATGGCGAGAACATGCAAATTCCACACAGAAAGGACCCGGACCGCCCCACCTGGGAATCGAACCCTGGAACCTTCTTGCTGTGAGGTGACGGTGCATAGAGGTTAAAGAACTGGGCTTGTGATCAGAAGGTTGCCAGTTTTGATTCTCCAGTCATGACTACAGTGCCCTTGAGCAAGGCACCCAACCCCTAACTGCTCGCCCAGTTCTGTGACTAGGGGTGCTCACCGATTCGAGCATGTGTCCTCACTGCCCTCTTGTGTTCACTAGTGTGTAATGTGATTCACTACATTCCACAGTGGTTAAAAAATAGTTATGTTCTAAATTAATGAATTCATTTAATAGACCTCAAGGTCCTACACAGAGTTAGTGTGGTGTTCCTCATACATTGTGAAGGCCAGTGAGTCTGTTTCTATGTGAAAAATTCTCATCCAGGTATTTTACAAAACACTCCTGTACACATTCCGTTCAAAAACCAACCTGCAAACCTCATAGCGATCGAACCTGCAGATCGTTTGTGAAAAGGACTCTAATCTTTTGTGTACAGGATGTTGCTGGATGTCCAGACCAAGCTGGCACAGAGTGAGCAGGAGGTACAGCGAGTCAGTAAAAGCATTGAACTGGAGCAGGAGGAGAAACGCCAGACCTTGGCTCAGCTGGAGCAGGTTCGGCAGTGTAGAAGGGAGTCGACGGAGGCCAAGGAGCAGAAGGCATGGCACCTTCAGGCGCAGATGGAAGCGCTACAGAAAGAGTCTGAGCAGCTTCGTCAGCAGTTGGAGCAGGAGCGACTCGGCTTCAGGAAACAACTCTCAGAGGCACAAGAAAGGTGTGAACACCTTTACAGTAATAATAATAATGAATAATAAAGTGCAGGCACTTTTTCATCATTTAGCAGGGCAGTTTTATCCAAATCGACTTGCAGTACGATGACTGAGAATTTGCATAAGCAATTTAGGGTTAAGGGCCTTGCTCAAGGGCCCAACAGTGGCCATCTGGTAGTGGTAAGGCTTGAACCAGAGACCTTGTACAAAACTGGATAATAAAAGCCCACAATTCTAATGGTAAATACAAGCGAGACATTATTTATGGAATCAGCAACCATATAATTACAGTCCTGTTCGTTAGCCACTGATCTACCACCATTTCCAGGCATTTTCTGAAGGTTTTTATAGTATGGTTTTCATGAAAAATCATTTATTTGATCGTTTCTGTCCACAGTACATCCAATGAAGAAGCAGAGCACTGGAAAAACCTGTATGAGGAACTCTATTCTAAAGTCAAACCGTTCCAGGTGAGCGCAAGCTGAGGCTTTACTTCTCTGCTTCTGAGTTCAATCTTCAGGTGGAGTTTGCATGTTTACTCCGGGTGCTCCGAATTCCTCCCACAGTCCAAAAACATGTGAGGGGACTTGAAGATGATCTAACCTTGTGTTCTGATGAAATGTGTTTTGAATAACTACTGGGTCCGTCATGAATGTAACCAAAAGTGACGTTAAAATCCTAATAATCGAACAAACTCCTGGTACTTAAGTTAAAGGAGTGTGTGAACTTAAATGTTTTTAGCACCCCATCTCCCTCACATTTTCTCTTTTATTTATTTTATTTAATTTTTTGGGCCCCAGGAGCAGTTGGATGGCTTCGCAGCAGAAAGACACGCTCTTCTATCTGAGAAGGGGGCCACTCAGGCTCAGATGAATAAACTGGCAGATGCTTATGCGAACCTACTCGGCCATCAGAACCAGAAGCAGAAGATCAAGCACATGATCAAACTTAAGGAGGAAAACCTGGAGCTCAAACAGGTCGGGAGAGCGCTCTCTGTGCGCTAGCTAAATGCTACCAGAACCGCGACTCTTTACTTTTTTTTCTTTTTGTTTTACAGGAAATGGCTAAGCTCAGGGTGCAGGTGGCGAAGCAAAAAAAGGAAATGGAGCATGTTAAATCCAGCAATGCTCCTCGCAGGTTTGATCCCAGCAAAGCTTTTAAACACGAGCATAAGGAGAACCAGGAGCCGGTTCTGAATATCAGATAGGAACGGATGTAGAGATGGGTACTAGTGTAATACATTATAAGTTAATAATTGAATGGAGAATCATTAGTTTATTCATGCTGTGCTAATAAATATATGACACTTATATGGTCTTGCATGTACCGCCTGTTCGGAAATGGTGACAGTCCAGGCTTTTCAGCTGGAGAATCATTTAGAAGACTAATAATTAACTTTCACTGGATTTTAGCTCTTTTAGGGAAGCACTGTGGTTACAGATCCTTCTACATACAAGATCCTGTTGAGTGTTTTTTTTTTAATACCGTCTTGTTGTGTCTGCTTTATTTGTACCATCAGCACTATACAAATGAATATTTTTACATTTGTTTAAAGTTTGAATGGCCAAAATTCTGTAAGTTTTTAGCAACTTGTGATTTTTATCTTCACCAGTTTGACTACGCCCCTGTGCACACAGTGAGACTAATAACCCAGTTTAATAATTAGTGAAGAGATTTTGGGTGGCTTTCATTAAGCCCTGAACTTCCCAGGAAAAAATCTGATCATTAATAGAGGGTTACATATTTTTGGAGCATCAATGCTCAACCAAGTGCACAAATTATTCGACATGCTTACAAATAATCTTTCCAGAACCTGTGAAAAGTCTGGGGCTGTGAGTGTGTGGTTTACGCTGCTCATGATGGGGTTTTTTTCTAGTTCACGGTTGTGTCAACATATTTTGGTCCATGTAGTGTATGTTATATAGCTTTATATTTTATTTGTGGCACTGGATTATCCACGTGTGCATTTCCGTCTCACAAAGTTCAATCCAATATGTATTTAGTTATTCATTTAAGCCCAGGTTGAATTCCACCATAATCCAGTTAAGACAATGTAATAAACCAGTCAAATTACTCGTTCTAGTACAGTAAAATGTGCCTCTTCTTATATTTCCCTCTTGTATTTTCTTTTTTCCTTGTCTTTTTAATTCTTTATGAATGTTTTGAAGAGAATACTTGTTTTGCTATGTAGAACAGTTATTCAATAAATATATACTTTTCTTTGGGATGTAATTGTTTCTTCTTTGCAAAAAGTAAATTGTCACAATGAAATAATTGACTTTTCTTAGACTTTAAAAAAAAAAAAAAAAAAAGGGTCGATGATAAATTTGGTAAATACATTATTTAAATGAGAATCTTTTGTGCTGGTGCCCAGCAGATGGAGCAAGAGGGCTGGATTTATATGGTTCTGCTTTAGGATAAGGGTTCTCATCCACCCCACCCATGAGCCTGATTGGATAAGCAGTTAGTAATTGAGTGAATTAAATGTGTTTGGATTCAGAGTTACCAGGTTGATTTCGTGTTAAATCGGGCATGTTTGAAACGGCATTAATGGGTGAATGGTTCAAAACCTAAAATTATATGAAAGCTGCTCAGTAAGGCAGTTAAACAATCTGGAAAATTCCTGTAAAGCCTCGACAGAAGATTAGGAGAAGACAGTGGCCTATTAAAACTCGACGACTACAGAAAACATGATGCTCAAAAGTTCAAAATAGCCCCTCATATAAGATATATGGAACTAATCATTGAATGTGATGGCAATTATTAAAGGAGGCAAGATGATCTAAGTTCAGAAGACTGAAATGAGTAAGTACAAGACCATCTTAGTCCTTTAAGTGTTGTCTTACAATTTTTCTAACATTTCTTGTATAGTAAATACCAATACTGGTGCAAGCTGTACATTAACAATTATAGATTAGAACTTAAAATTTTAAATCAAAGGTATAATTAAAAGAAGATTAATGGGTAGAGCGGTGGTATTTTTTATTTTTTTTAGCCATTTTTAAATGACAAATTATGGGATAGTTTCAGCTTTTCGAAGGTGGGATTTAGAGATTTTTGGGGGTGGATAGTTTTTGCTGGACCTCTAATTAGACTATTTTTTGCTCGTTCTTTTGTTTGCTGTTTGGGTTGTCACAATGATCTGCATTATTGATTAAGCATAGTTTTTACACCGGATGCACTTTCTCCACCAAGGTCTTTGTCAATGTTTTAATGCTTGTGGCATCACCAAGGCAAAGTTGTGGAGTGAACAGAACAATTAATCAGCAGCCTCATATATAGCCATCTTAGCATGGATTAAACAAAAAATGAAACGGGCTAACTAATCAGTAATGTCATTTTATGATTAGTTGTTGCATTGCAGGCAGCACAGCTTCTGGCCTCTAGCATTAGGCAGTGAGTCAAGAGAGCCACCATTTATTATAGACAACATCTTACAACACACATTTCCTTTTTTTAGAAACAGATGCCCACCCACTAACTTCAAAACTCAAGGTTGCACAGTTGACATTGGCATTTCACCACATTCTCTGCAGGGCTCGTTCTGACCCATCACCGTCCTACTTTCTGCCTGACACCGATGTCACCTTGACTTGACAGGCAAGTGGAAAATTTTGCTTAAGGAAAGTCATCTTTTCTGGGCCAGGTGCTTTGGAGGCTTCCTGTCTTATTAATTTATATTTTGGTCTGTCTGTGTGGGTCAGTAAGCATCTGGATCCTAACGTGATTAGTCAGTGTCCAGTTCTTTCCTGTCCTTTCTGTGACAGATAGTGATTCAGCGCTGACTTTTGACATGACCTCTTCTTTAGCCTGACCTTTCTCAAACTCTCCTGTATGCAAAGAAAGCATGAGCATTTTCAGAGTGTCTATTTCTGGGATGTATTTTGCTGAATAATTATGAGAAGAGCTCACGAACACTACCTTGAAGAAGCACAGATCTGCTTTTAAATGACTTGGTAAATTGAGTCATTTTTTTCTAGCAACACATTGTCCTCTAGGCACAGAAATGTGATGAAGGCTGTTGCAGAGTGATGGACTAGAGTGAGCCAATTGCTTGACAGTTGAGAAAATGACCATATTTCTTAGAGATGACGAATCTAAATAGAGAAGATGAGACATCCAATGCACCTTTTTTCACGAGTGAAATGGAGTTTAAAAAAGTGTGTAATTGCTCTTTCAGTCCTAAAACCGACAAGGGGGAAATAGAATATAAATCTTTGGAACTGATTTGTTGTCTCATTATCTTCCTGCCATGTGATCTCTTATTGGACTTATGTTGTGAATGTATTTGAGATGATTCCCGTTCCCCTTTATATCTTTGTGGCTCAGACTTTTGAGTGGCCATTACCTTGCTCTTTGCCAGTGGTGGAACTACCAGGGTTGTGTTGGGGGGGGGGGGGGGGTGCTTTACTGGGGCCCATGGTGAAGAGGGCCCGACCGCGGACCTGAACTTAACTCCCTACTGCACACTGCCAGTTATTACCTTACAGTATTTTTGTTTTTATTCTGATGCCAGATTCACATTATTCACAAGATGAGTAGGGCCAGTTGTAGCTTAGTGGTTAGGGTACAGAACTAGTAACCCGAAGGATGCTGGTTCAAGCCTCACCTTTGCTAGGTTGCCACTGTTGCCACCTTGACCCTTGGTCTCATTTCTCGGATTGTGTTCTGTAAATGTACTATAAGTTGCTTTGGATAAAGGCAGCTGCTAAATGCTGTAAATGTAAATGAGTGAAAAGCAACCGGACATCAATCATTAAAAAATGACATTATTATAGAATACAATAACACAGAATAAATACAGAATGTTTTGCTGAGGGGGCCACACTGACTGCAGAGTACTCAGAATAAGAGAACCATATTAAGTGCTATTGATCTGCCCGAGCACTATTATGAATTGAATAACTTTTTTCCCAAGGCTATAAAATACAATTCTCTGCTCCAACGTATAAATCCTAAACATATATCTGGAGCCATGCTGACTGCACTGCATCCCACAGCTGCCAGGCTGGAGGGGACATGGGCGAGGATCAATGGAGCGAACACTATGATCGAGGTCAAACAAATGTTAAACTGGCAGTCAGGGTTGTATTGGAACTCTTGGTCATGCGGTTCCAACCAATGTTGAAGATCCCATTCACCTCAGGGAAGACAATCGGCATACGTTATACGGTTATACGTTATCTGCAAGGATGGATTCATTAATGGATAAATATACAGTCATGAAAAAAAGAGACTAGTTTTATAGTTTTATACCTAGTTTAGTTTTATAATTTTACAAAGTCTAAACTATACTATATTTATATATGTATGTTATGAATTAAGAGTGGGTCATCCCCCTTCTGCATGATTTGGAGATGTGAAGAAATTGAAATGCACACATAATAACAAACAATTAAAACCGTTTTAATTAGTCATTAGCGGTGAGGATCAAACCCAAGTCTGTAGGACTTGTATGCTGCTGCAGAGCACCTGCACCACTGTGCAAAGAAATCAGAATGGCAACAGTCCAGCGTCGTTCCCATTTTAAAAAAGTGTTAAATCGTGTTCTGTAGTCAGAAAGGAAAGGTCTTCGTTTTTATAACAGAGCTTTGGTAGATCAATAATGCTGAATCCAGTCCTCTCACTCCGAGTGTACTTACTTTGCAGTCGGTCCATCTGATGCTGTGGGGTCAGAGGGCACCTCGGTACCGTGTCAGGCCTGGACTCTGATGAAATAATGAAGTTTGTGATGAGTTCATCCACTATGAGCCGGGCCAGGTCACAGAAACATGCGGGGAATTCTTAATACTGGGGTTCTCTATGTTGTGAGTTCAGCATGGTGGATTGAGACATACACTATATGGACAAAAGTACTTAGGTGTCACCACAGCAGTTTGTAATCTGCATGATTTATTTAGCATAGTTTTTTCACACTGGATTACTGTCCTGACACAGCCCTCCCTATTTATCCAAGCATGGCTTCAGCATTACAATTTACTGGTGTATGCTTCCTAGCTGCATCCAGTTAGGTACCTACAGGAGAATTCAGTGTCACTAGTTAATCTGAGCAGAGAGAGTACGTGACATGGTTTGTGTTGCCCGGGTCACTTAACAAAATATTATCATCATGTATAGCTAGTGAGGCGATCTTCCTCCAAATTAGTATTTCGTTGCAGATTTGCACGGACTGTTGAAATCTGGCAACCCTGGCAATAATATTTTGCCCTGCATGTTTTTCTTTGAAGATTTACATTTGTTTAAATGTTTGCGCTCATAAAAAACTGTTGAAATCTATAAAATCACTGTTAATTTGAATAAACTTTAGACTAACTTTTTAGAAGAACTTATCTGGCCTCTCATTTTTGATGAACCTCTGTGTGAACACCTCCTTGTGGAGGCTGTATGTTACATCTTGTAAACCACAGTGGGACCAGATTGTACAGCGCTGAGCAGAGAGATCAAGGTGCGTTGTTTGTGGTTCCTGCGTCACTTTGAAAATGGGGGGTAAAAAAGAACAGCCATGTTGTGAATGAATGGGACCAACACAAATGCCTGCTTTGGGACCATGGTAATGCAGCAGAGCCTTTAGACCGAGGGTCAAACCCTTGACTGATTCAAATCTAACTGAACAGGGCAGGATTTCATTATCCTTCCTTGCCACAAATGAGCTTTTTTAGCAGAATTATTCAGAATTAAGAAAGCAGTTTGCACCACCTGTGGCTTGCATGCCCTGCTGTTTTGTAATTTCTTAAATTAAACCCTTCTAAGGCCAAATTATGCTTGTGAGGTTATCAAGGGTAAGAAATAAAGGAAGGTCATTTGTTTCCTTTACTAATTTGCCTCCCTCTGCGCAATAATGTGCTTCAGAGAAACTAACGGTGGTGGGTGGAAAACACCTACTCACTCGACCTCGGTCTAAAAAATAAATAAATAAATTTTCTGGACAGATATTTATCTTATAACATACAAAAAATATTGAA
>JAYDZG010000004.1:4237990-4270754 GCA_034509265.1 Microcambeva bendego
GCAACTAATGAATATTTTTGTCATTTTGTTGATTTATTATACACTATATTTTATCGAATTTATAAGTAGACTGACATGTATTTTTGTACTATACTTTAACAGTAAAGGTCTTTGCTCCAATATAATTCCAATATAAATAAAAAGAAATTATGTACATGTACTTTCAAGTACTACCCTGTCCCCATAATTTACCAGGCCCAACTTACCGTTTGTGGGACCACATCAATGGTCGTGTTCATCTAGTGACCCTACACTGCAGTCAGCATGGCTCCAGATATCTGTGCCAACCTACCAGGACAATAATGAGTCACTCTTGAGTCACCCGTCTAGCTGCTGTCCATGATGCTGTCCATCACTCTGTTTTATTTCTACCAATCATAACCTTGGAAGCTTGGTACAGGACCAGATATGGATCTCTTATGAAGAGTTTTAATGAAGTTCTCACCTCACACATCTTCATCAAAGAACATCCAGCACTACAGACAGTATCATGGGTGCGCCATTAACCTTTCTTTATATAACACACAGAGCACACTCGTATCCCCAGGGGCCTGGCCCTCCTCAAAGGCCGGCCTCAACCTCACAGGCAGCAGCTGCTGCTGATTTATGGGTAGGGGTGTCACCAGACGAGGAAAGAGGTGGGATTGATTCCCAGAAATCAGCAGAATCTCAAGCCGGTCTATTGAGCGCACTCATCCATCTCTCTGACATGATTGTTCCTCTCTTGTTACTTTATGTTCTAATCAATCAGCTATGAGTAAAATGGCAATTATAGTGGCCGTCGATACGAGCAACAGAAAGAGCAGGAATTATAGGACGTAGCATTACAGCAAATTGCCATTAGAGTTTCCCTCTTTCAAAGGCTGGAGTATGTAATGGATAATAATCAGGGTTATAATTCTTGATGGATTAAGCAACATTTCACATTTAATTGCGCCCAACAAACTCGGTGCGCATGAGTAAACATGCTGGACTCCCTTTTTCCTCACTGAGGCTGGAATGGTGCTTTAATAGTTTTAAAAATGACCCTTGTGGAATTTCCTGACCATTTAGCAATTTCTTAATTTAGAGACTATAAATTACCAATTCTGGGAGCATTATTATCAGATCCTATTAACCATTGACACTAGGGATGTAACGATACCTATGATGCGAGATGATTCACAATGATCCCCTCTGATTTCTTAAACTAAATAAAATAAAAACTAATTATTACAAAGTTTCCAAAGTTTCCTCTTAATTGTGCTCATCTGTTATTTATCTTATTTATTTTTGGGGTCCAATTGCCCAATTACCAGGAGAACAAAGCTTACACAGACACCCTCCAACACATGGGCAGAAGCCCACCCCACTGAACAAGACACCCTGATCAATGCACTCTTTCATCATCTCTGTGCAGGCATTTGTTTAAATCCCGCCCCTATATGAACAACAAGCAGAACAATTCTTTTACAGTCACATCATCTTTTTCTGATTGTTTTTTACACCGGATGCCCTTCCTGACACCACCCTCCCTATTTATCCAGGCTTGGGATTACACCACTTTATGCATCCAAGTGATTTAGTAACTACAGAATGATTTTCTAGCTGTGAGGGGTCCGTGCTACCCACTTACTTATGTACATGTATTGCATGTATTATGTCCACATACTGTATGGGAACCTATGAACTTTTTTCCATTAGGTGTCTACTTGGAATTTAATAAGTAGATGATTCAAATATGATGCTTACTGCTCAGCTGACCTCCATTCTTTGGAGTCTCGTAAACCTGGTAGAGTTAGACTCCTTCCCAGCTTGTTGTCCCACACTGTACATCATCTTCTCCCTTGTGCTTCTCACTACGAACCGTATTCCGCTTCACACACCTGTGCTCTCCTAGAGGAGCGCGTACAGCCGCTTCATCAAAATCCACTCTTGAAGAGTGGAGATTACCCACAGGAAAATTCCACCCAGCCTTAAATGGCAATCAATTTCTCTGAATTGGCTTCATGGTGAGCTTTGATAAATGCAAGCTTAAAAAGCTAAGACTGAAGAATGGGAGGCAGGATGGCCTTGATTTACACAAATAACTTTATAAATAATAACTCTACTTTCTGGAAATAGCATAATTAATTGTACATCTTCTTAAAAAGGTACTATGTGACACAGATCATCCTGTGAAATGATAAGAGACAGAAAATGCAAATAGAGAACCAAGTACAGTAAAAGTAAATTAAACTGCAGTTTTTATATATTTAGATATTCTATACTGCTATGGATAGCTTTGTCATAATTTAGTAATTATTTGGGATCCTAGTAGCTAGATATTTATAGAATGATTCAGTGGATCCAATTAATGGATGAACCCCACACAGACATGGTGAGAACTCTGCACAGAAAGAACCCAGATAGAACCCAGGACCATCATGCAAAACCCAATGACATCACTTTTCTAGTCTCTTTCCTTTGTGATGCATTTTCCCATTTATTTTTATTGTATTGACACTTATTCTCCTATGTACTTCTACATAGGCACCTCTACATTTGCTAGACAGGGTTCTTACACTGCATTTAAAAACCCCACCCACGTAATCTAACTGATGGAATGTCCTGCTGCGCCACCTGGGCGCATACCATTTTAATTGCATCAGTAAAAAATGTTTGTCACATCATCATCACATGAAAACCTTCTTCCTCTTGAAGCTTTTTGAGTGTCCAAAAAGGTTAAAATGAGATGACTCAAATCGGGAATATAAGGTCCCTTAAAAGCCACTTTTGAAAAAAAAAAAAACATGTGTAATAATAGACATTCCTGAAAGTGCTGAATGAATGACAATAAACTTATTTTACTTCTGCAGTTGAATATCGAAGCTCTATGTGACTCCTGTGGATGTCAAAATGCTTACTGGTGATTCACATATTACTACAGCTTGCAGCTATAACCTGAAACAGCAGGAGTATGGGTGTGAAGGAAGGTAGGAGGGAAGTGTGTTCAATATCTGAAGTGCTTCAGGGCTGTTGTAGGCGAAGCATTGCACTCCTCAGCGATGGCGCTTCTCTGATTACCACAGTCACTGGCTGATTGGTGTTTAACCTGTGGGTCAAGCAGCATGTAACCTTTAATCGCATTAGCTACCCCCATGTGGCACAGACTTTCACTGAAATCACTTTGAGAAATGAATGATGGCTACATTTTGTAGAGAGGCATATCAAATCATGTGGCTCAGTCATCAGATTGTATACATTTAAAAGATGAGCAATATTATGATAGTTTGTTTTTGCTCCATTTTAAAGATTTCTACTATGCTTACCATATGGAGTAACATTTATTTAAAGTTGCTCCCCTTTTATGTCCATAAAAACCTCAATATATTAGTAATGGTGTTCTGCAAAATTTTGGAGTGGGGGGTAAACTTATTGAAACAAAGGTAAAAGGCAACTATTAATTGCCAAAAAGCAACAACACAACAACAACAACAATAATAATAATAATAATAATAATAATAATAATAATAATATCAACAACAATAATAATTATTAGGAGTAGTATTATAATAACAAAAAATATATAATCATATAATTATAACTAAAATAATAATGATAGCATTACTAATTATTATTAGAAATATAATAATAAGTATAATACAAATAGTAACAATATAAACAACAATAATTATTATAATAAAATAGGAATAAAAAATAATAACAACAATAATTGTCACAATTAAGATAATCAAAATGAATTCAGCTACCGATCTGCATGCCTGTGGTCTTCTAATGATGCCCACCTCCTTGTCAATTATCCTGGATATACAAAGAAAGGCTTTAACAGGAGACTAATTAATAATGATATTGTATTTTTAGTACCTCTTTTCTGTGTGACCTCATAATATATCAGTGTGCAGTTCAGGCTTTGGGTAAATAACATCTAGCTGCACAGGGGGTACCGAGTGGAGATTCGAGATTTTAAGGAAGGCAAAAGATCTTTGAGTTGATATCATACCACATCTTTTTTTATCTTTAACTTCTCCTCCAGGGATCTGTCCCTGCCTCCTCTCCTCTTCAAAGACCAAAACGGTACTTTATTTTTGGAGAAAAAAAAGTTTTTCATTTCTGTTATGCTTTTTTTCCTCAGACTCCCACTCGCTTGATAACCACAGGCCAGATAGTTAACTTGTGGTTTACTTTTTGTATCTGAACTTTGAAAGGAACCTTTAAAAGTCTTGTTTTTCAAAGCATCAAAAGTTGTTGAAGCTCAAAAGTTATCTGATGGTGAAAGGTGTGTTGTGCATTTTGGGGGAATGTTTAGATCCAGGAATCCAAAAGCTTTGTGATCATCAAAAAGGAATGTTAGGTGCAAAACATCTCTGGATCGACACAGTCTGACCTATTTAGGTTTCCTCCTAAACGCATTTATTAGTTTAACTAAACTAAATGCACTTATTTTAGTGCGGTGAAACCCGAGTAAACCCACACAGACTTAGGGAAAACATACGTTTTATGTAATTCATTATTTGTAATATATGTCTTCTGAAAGTAATAACATATTCTAGAGAAAGTGGTTTAAACCTTGTGACACTGATTTGATGAAGAATTAAGAAAGGAATAAGAAAGTGAACTTCCAGAATTATTCTGTTTTTTCTGCTCTTTCTTAATTTATTTAGATTAGAGAGTCTCAACATTGTCAATTATTTGGATATAATTTTCAGATCAAATAAAAAAATATATATTAATACAATATTTAAATTTGTATCTGTTGCATTTAAGCCCTGTATAAAAGAGGTGAAAACCTCTGGATTAGATAATTAAGTGGAAAAAGTGAGAGAAAGTCTGAGGAAGGAGGAGGAAAAGAGGCCCAAAGAAAAGGTCACTTCATAGTGTGTCATGCAGGGAGGTAGATGCCTGAACGCTAAGATTTACAGAGATTAATCTGTCGTATGGTGACAGTGCTGCTTCTGAAAGGTCACCTGAGCAACAAGATGTGGGGGCTGGCTGCTGAAATGTATCGAATCTGACCACTAGCTGGCCAGGCCTCTGGTAGTTAGTACATCCTAAAGGTCATTTCTACTCAGATTTTGTTCCCCGACTGACCGCTCGGTGGGTCTTTAAGAAATGCTTACACTTTACCCACTGACAGGTTCAGACAGTGTTTTTGTAAAGGCCTTGTTATAAAGTCAGAGCTTTGACAAGTTTGTCAAGCCCCATAATTTGAACAGAGCAGCAGGTCGACCAGGCCGGTATTGACAATCACGGTCGACACCTCTTTCATCACAGTTTTCATTTTTTCGGTCATATAAAAGCCTGGATCAAAGTTTTTTTTATTTATTTAGGTACCTGTAGTAAACAAGACTACCTTGCTCATCTACTGCTGTGATGCTGAGTACCTGGACTGGGCAATGGTTTTCCTATCTTTTCTTTTTTGAAACATTTTACTAAATACCTTAGCTTTAAAAGCCAGAATTTTTTTTTTATTTTTCTAGTTTACCCAAACTTTTATTCCACACAGAATCACATTCAATAAAACCTGTAGCTTTAGAGCAAAGTGATAATATTCAAAGTGCCATAATTAAACCATGTATAAAATAGCTAACTGTCATAAATCCAAAGTTTATTTATAATTAGACCCAACTCTTCAGGAATAAGCTCTTCAGTGCTGTACCCAAAGATAAATTGATTATTCTGATTTACAAAAAAAAATCTTGCTTGATTTTCTTTAACAGCAGGGACCAGACAAGTCATTCTGGTAGCTATTCAGAAACGAAATCACACCCATGCACAGTAAAGCAAAAAGCACTGCCACCCTTAAAGATTAAGTAGGGCAGCGGTCACAACCACCGGGTCATTTATTACACGGTCATACAGAATAACTAATTACATATTGCTACAAGTGCAAATACATTTCCAAAACTCTTGTTTCCAATTACCACTAGGTGGCAGCAGTGTCTTGTTGCATTAAAAAAAAACGATTCACAGTGTTTTTTTATTCTAAAATTATTCTACTTTAAATAAGTTTGCCCTTCCCGGTCCTTGAAACCTGTGGTATCAAAAAAGGCTGAGGACTAATAATGTAGGGATGACAAATCCATAGCAACAGCAAAAAAATAATAATAACCACACAAACCTTCTTCTAACTATTGTAAGAACATGACAATGAAGAAAAAGAACCACATAACTTATTTTTAATACTTACAAAACAAGAAATTACAAAATAACTCTCTTATGGACTGACGATCTGCCAGGAGTAATTCTCGCCTCTAGGTCAATAAATCAGACTCACTTTTACTTATAATAAAGCAGCATTAAAACATAAAGTGAATACATTATTAAAAAAGACAATGAAAGAATAAATGTAAATCCTTTAATTAGTGGTCACCAAAGCGGATTGTGGTCTTCATTATTAATGAGGAATAGATTTTACACCGGATGTGCTCCTTATTTATCCGGGCTTGGGAACTGCACCACAATGCAGTGCTTTGTGCATCCTAGTGGCTAGAGTTAATTTTCCCAAGGGGATCAATGAAGTCTTATCTTATATCATCTTGAACTCGTCGTTACAAATCTCAGCTCTGCTATCTAACAGGTTGTACACCTACACAAACAACGATTGGCTTGTTGTTCATTAAGGGAGGTGTGTCTCTCCATACAAAGCTGATCCACGTATGAACTGACCTCATTCAGGTGAAAAGATGCACTCGGGTACTAGACACTTGTCAGAGCAGGGATGTGTCAGTCACATGTCTCTGCAACCAGGATAAGGGTCAGCATCAGTGGAAAAAAAAGATTTTTACAAATTTCATGCTCTTTAAGAGGCCTGGAGGATAATTTGAACTTTAATTGAGACTAAACAAATATATGTACAAAAAAATAAAAACAAAAGTTTTAACTAGTTAGAAATGAATTTCCATGTGTTCAATATTTCCAGTGTCCATGCATATATATTATGCGTTTTTGTTTTGTGTTTCAGAGTGTTTAGTTTATTCTTAAGTTATTTAATGTTAATTGTTGCACCTTGGGTCTCAGGGTAACGTACGTTTTGTAATATTGACAATAAAGCAGACTAAGACCAATGTTATTTGAATTTGACCTTCGATATTAGAAACAAGCTATATAAATCAACTTATTATTATTATTATTATTATTATTATTATTATTATTATTATTATTATTATTATACTTCATTATTCAGTCCCGTTTGTGGTCTAATATGGTTGAGAACTAAATATTAGTCGGAGAACCTAACCAGAGCTAATGCATAATAGAAGCCTGCCTGCTGTTTGGAATGAGGGCTCTTTCTCTTTTTGGTTGCTTTCTATTTCTTTTCTTTTTTTGTGAAGGAGCAGGAATAAACTGATTTGGCCTGATCCAAATGAAGGTAAAAGCAGTATGAGAACCTTATGGGTTTGGAGGACCACAACAGGTGGGTAGTCCATTAGGACCTCTTGTTTATTATTACTCAAAAGCAGCATTATCTTTGCATCAGTGTGTGTGTGTGTGTGTGTGTGTGTGTGTGTTATATTAACTACGCTTCCTACTTTAATCCTACTCTTCAGTATGTTTTTTTCTTAATGATCTTACCTCTGAAGTCCTTGTCATAGCTCTTTGTTGACAGCCCCATTGACTAAATATCTCCAAAAAGTTTCAAAGACGAAAGCACATATGAGAATGAATGAGAGAGTCTGTTCAGACTTAAAGTTGAAGTATTTGTTAAAAGAAAGAAAAGCTTTTAGACAATTTGTTCTAAAAGCAGAGTTACATGGCTGGTTTAGTGATCACAAGTGTTCTTGTAACTTTGTCAACAATCTATAGTACTTTGCAAAAGTCTTAGTTCACTTCTTAGTTATTTAGGCATTATTTTCATGACCATTCATATTTTGAGCCTCTACCTAATGGATTCTTTAAATATCAAGTTGGTGGGTCTATTTGTTCTGATTACTAGTGTGTACTGTTTTTAAGATTGTTTGGGACTTATCAGGTTTCTATCAGAATACAACGACACACACCTTTGACAGTATTTCACGCCTTCACATTCTCAACAAAACACAATACCAACACTGCATTAAAATGTTTTAACTGTTTTATATTTTGTTAACCCTTAGTTTGCTACAGAACAATCTATACTGTTCACATATTATTTCATGATTTTAGCATATTTATCCAAAGTTACTTACAGTACAGTTACAGTACTGTACTCTTACAGTACGCTTACATGAATATTAAAACAAATAAATCAGGTTTTTGTCAACCTCATTTCCAACCTCATTTCCCTAAATGTAATATCTATTAATTCTCATTACCTCATTTTTAAATTAACCACTGTTTTTTTTTTTTATCGCATCAGTAACTTGAAAAACCCACATTTATGTTCATCTTCAGTAATTGTTTTCCAATCTTAATCTGGATCAATGGAGTTTTTGTTTCCCCTGGAGGATTAAATCCCCAGCTGGCAACCTTTTTATTGCGGGGCACATAACCTACGGGCAAATCAGCATATCCAAACCTACAACTGAAAGAAATTGGAAAAGACCTGCTAAACGGAGGTGAGACTTACACCCAGGTCAAGGGATCCTGTTCCTCCCGGCTTCCACACTGCTTACTGTGTGGCTCCTGTAATCAAAGCAGTTGATACTGGCACATAGTGAGATCTGTACTCCTGATTTTCATGTTTAACACTTTAAGATTAAAACACAAATCTGGATCGATTCAACTTCGTCTAGCCTCCTTTTTATATGACAATTCTTGATTAAAATGACCCCCCCACACTTCCCCCACTACTAAATCTTTACCTAGTTCTCGATGTGCCAAACTCCGGAGTCAGCATGGACAAGGCCACTAGAGCAGACTGGATCAATTTGCAGCACTTTATTCTATTATTAAAAGCTTGCCTTGGGGTAAAGAGAATGAGAGAGAGAGAGAGAGAGAGAGAGAGAGAGATAGGAAGGGGAAGGACGTGCGACGGGAGGAGGAAAGGCTCTTTAAAAGGCATTAAGTGACAGACTCTCATTATGACAGGCTCCAGTGCCTGCTTCATTGGCTAGATAAAGCACCCCAATACTGACTTTGCTTTCAGTGTTGTGTTATTTAAATGTAGGATGACTGGGGCTTGGCAGCATAAACAGGGCGTCTTTAATAAGCCCGGACAGGACGTGTGATAGAGACAATTGCGTGATGTATGAAAAGCACTTCATCACTGCCACATTTGGGCAGAATTCAATTTCAGATGCTGTCCTCGCCTCCCTTTATCTGCCTCGAGCAGCATCCAGCCACATGCCTGATACTGATAGCAATAAAAAGAGAGAGAGAGTGTGGAAAGGCCTGAATAATAATAAAAAAAACATGGGAATTACATGGAATAAAAAAAAAAAAACAGGAGCAATCAGGCATTGATGTTTTGGGATCTGATGCTAGGGTGCACTCTGTAGCCTGTCAGTGCTGCATGATGGATCACTGTGTCTGCTCCATGCTCCTCTCACCTTCCCTGGTGTATATTTACAGTTCTGCCACTCACACGCCATCTGCTTCAAATACCAGGTCCCGGGGCCACTGACAGGGCATTAAAAACGGAGCCGTAAATCCACCCTGAAAGAAAAGCTGCCGTGGTTTACCTGGATCGGCAGACCGCACTGTTTGGAAACAGAGTCCGTATTGATTGGTCAGCACATGTATGTGGTTTCTTGATGATGTGTGTGTGGCTGAAGCTGCAGTTTGTAGGAAATAAATACACTTTTACGTTTTTGCTTGTCACTGGCACTTCTTAGGATATCAATACATTTGATACATAGCATTCATGAGTGGTGGTGGGGGGTACATGTGTTCAACTACTTCTGCCTTTGTAATGTATATATGCTTCGAATGCATATATTCACTTTACACTGACCTTCACTCTCTCTCTCTCTCTCTTTTTCTCTCTCCACCATATAGACCATCATTTTCAAACAAAATTTAGATTTACTATATCTGTTTATGTGTTTGACCAAAATGAGTAGTATTGTTATATTGTATTAGAATCCCCAATGCTGCTTATTTTTGTCAAACACACACCAATAAAATGCTAAACTAAAAGACTAAAAATGGTGAAATGGTCTCTTATATATATATCTCAGTGGTCGGATCTATCAAAAGGGGTCAAAAAAAGGAATGGGCAAACCGACTAGACTAGAAAGAGAAAGTAGAACATGTTTGTATCCTAAACTTTGAATATATTTCCTTCACCACAGTCTTATTAATTTTACACCACTCTGCTTGTCATGTGTCATGTTTTCCCCTGCCGTGTTCTTTCTTGGACAAAGTGACTTTACTGATGACAGAGAAGCTAGAAACTAGCCATACAGAGGAGTGTTTGTGAACAGCAACAATAGTCCTGACCTTCTCTAAAAAGCACCGTGAGAGAAGAGTGCGTACTTCATAAGGACCGGAATCCTGTAATGTTCAGAATTGGCTTCAGGCTTACATTCTCCACAATACTTTGCTGTAGACTTCTGAGTAAGAGTGTGCTGCTGAAATGCTGACTGACCTTCATTAAAGAACAACATATTTTATACTTTTTATTCTATTTAGCTCCGTCAAGCTGGAAGTGTCCGTGTGGGATTCCTAATGGTTCTCTGATTTTCTCCCACAGTCCAAGGACATATTGTTAGGTTAAGTCATACTAAAAGCCTCACTCCATTCTCCCTCTTACCAACATCACGTGAGGCATGATGTTCACAGGTGGGAAGTAACAAATTACATTGACTCGTTAATGTAATTAAGTACTTTTTTTCTGTAATCTTTTAAAATACATTTTTATCCTGTAGTTAGCACTGTGTCCTCACAGCGAGAAGGTCCTGGGTTTAATCCTCGAGTGGGGCAAACTAGGTCCTTTCTATATCTGCTGCAGTGTTTAAAGGGTTGCCAGATGGCAGTGGTTTCCACCAAGTGTTGCCAGCTCCTTGGTATGGAAAGTAGATATTTGCTGTCCAAAAAAGCCCATAAAATGTCATTGTCTAATTTACATGTAATGTGATGGATCTAGCAACACTAGATTTATGACTTGAATGCATTCTACTATCATTTGATGAAAAATAAATATTGTGATATATATTTAAATGAGTTCCTTTTTACTTGAGTAGATTTTCAGTCATTTTACTTTATTGAAAATTCATCAACGTTATAGTGCTTTTACTTGAGTACAATATTTGAGTACTATTATCTCGGATGACATCATAACAACACAATTAGAAACCTTAAACACGTACAGGTTGCGTGCGTAAATATGTCCTTGTCTATGATCATTGTCTGAGAGTAATCTTTATTTATACTTTTCAAAAGGCAGATTAGCAACTCTGAATTGCAAAAATATGAAAAAATAAATGAATCTCTATTATATTCGCTTCAAGAATGTTAATACAATGTGACCTTTGCTGAATTTAGCATGCTAGCATTTAAATTCCAAATAAAAATGATGTATGATCATTAGACAACACGAATCACATTTTCCTAATTTTGTTTTAAAACACAAGATATCTATTTCCACTCCATAAATGAGTGTTTAAAAAAGAAAGAAACTTTTATTCTATTCTGAGAGACAAAGTAGCATCTGTCTATCCTGACTTTTGTTTCAGTAATAATTTTAAAACCTTTTATTCAAAGAAAGACGGAAAGACTTGCTTAGTTTTGTCACAGCTGTCCTATTTCAGCAGCTTCCAAAAAGAGATCCTGCGTGGTTTGCATTTCATTATGTCATTTCAAACAAATCCCCAGTAATTTGCAAGATGAGCACAGAAAAGAACATGTGCTTCTTGAAACGTTTGCTGTGTTGTTGTTTTTTTTTCTTTCATACATCTGAATTTTATTTCATTCTCCTAGAAGAATAGCCTATGCTACAAAAGACATTGTGTTTCTTTCTTCCCGTCGAATCAGCACACATAAAGGCCAGTGATTAGAAGAGATTGCTTCTTAGGCAAATTCTCGAATTTCCTCATCATACAAAAAATGATTCACATTTCTTTTCGGAACCAGCGCAATAGAAATGGATTAATAATGTCTCTTTTCCACCTGCAAAGTTATTTAATGTGAGCTTTTGTATCGAAGCAATTTGTTGCCAGGCTACCTGGAAATGCTTTTCTAATTACGTATAAAGGTCGTTCTACCTGTGGTGTCAGGTAGTTTCGTGGGTGGAACTGACTGATGGCCACTCGCTTCATGCTGATAAAGAAAATGGTCTGAATAAAACTGACAAGCTGAACTGTGTCTCTCTATATAATCACTGCACTAGGCAGGAGTACTTGAAAAGTTCTGAAAAAAGTTTATTTAAAATTCTCAGATGTAAAAGCCTGGTTAGTTCTTTGGCCTTAATGTCTCCCTTCAAAAGCACATACCTGGAAAATTTCCTCTAAAACTCATTCCTCATATCCTTACATCTGTAGTACAGTGCATTCTGCTTAACTGTATATTGTGGGGTAAAGTGTATTCAAGATCTCTGGACTTTTTGTACACTGGATTGTGTCGTGGAAATAGTGGAAGCAGTGGAATAGCTGAAGAATGAGGAACAGAACTGTGAAGAGCCATTTATACTGCTCTAGTCATATCACATTTGATGTAGGACTTTGGAATCTCCATTTTGAGATTTGACACTTTTGTTTCTCATCTGCTTACAACCTTCTACAACAGCTTAAGAACAGAAATATTGCAGGTTCAATGCAAAAAAATAACATACTACTTACACGTAGATAATGTTAAACATAAAATGTATGTTGTATGGCTAAAATGGCTTACAAAAAATAGAAAAAAAGGTCTAAAAGTAAAATAGCAAAAAAAAATCTACACCAAGTATAAATATTGCAGAGATTGTCCGAGACCAAGGTTCTGGACTATTTGATCCAACTTGGTGTAGCAATGCTTATGCATATTTCACAAAACCAATTTATCTTCCTCCCTCAACCTGCACAGCTGCAAAGATGTAATACCATAAAAGCATTCAATCAATAGCTCCCAAAAGCTACACCCATTTGTTATTTTTTGGAGAAAATCCAAATGACAAAACTGAGCAGGCTAAAAGCATACAGCAAATTTTGTACAGCTGGGCAAATGTTCATTCATTCATTCATCGTTCCACTTTAGGGTGCAGGTGTGTTTTAGTACCACCAGTGATATGCTTCATACAGAGGTCCAATGTGTTTAATAGAAAATCACAATTCAGTTGTGATTTAATTGATAAGTTGAATAGACTGGTTTGCTTTTTAAGGTCAAAAGATGCACCCCACACATTTTTTGGGATAAAGCATTACTGAAAGTGAATGAATTATGTTGCAATATTATTGCAGTACAGTTTTACCTCCCTTTTTGAGACCCATTATCTTTAATGCAGCAGTAAATTGTTTGAGAAAATAAATGTCCCATTTATTGAGCTGAAAGACCCTAAAAGGCAAAATAAATGGAGAAAGGAGCAGATCAAGACTGTCAGTGTAGACAGTCAGTTTGGAAACCTGAATTGGCTTGTAAATACATACATTAAATATTTATAAAATGAATACATGTAAGTTCAGTTTCAAGAGTTTTATTGTCATGTGCACAGTAGAAACCGTAGTTACACTAAACAATACGTTTCTTACTTTGCTTGTCTTCCAGAAGTGAATAATACTTAGTATAAATATGTTTGTAATATGCTTATATTTAACAATTTTTAACCTGCTCCCAGTAGGTGTTGGTACAGCTGATTGTGATCCACAGCATTGACTTAGCATAGTTTTTACCCCTGGTTGCCCTTCTTGACACACCCCTTCCTATTCATCCAGGCTTGGGACCTGCCCTATAATGCACTGGCTTATGCATCATAGTGGCTGGGTACCTATTGGACGATTCAGAGTCTCCAGTTAACCTGGTCGCATGTTTTTAGACTGTTGGAGAAAACCCACAAAGACACAGGGAGAACATGCTCCACACAGAAAGGAACAAGACTGTCCCACTGACAGATCGAACCCAGGACCTTCTTGTTGAGAGGCGACAGTTCCAACCTGATACCAGAAATAAATTAATACGTTTTTTTTTAAAATGAATAATTTAGTTCAGAGTAGCACTGAATTCAGTTTACAGTTCTTTACAGTTTTACTTTCCTTTTCTGAGACATCATTGTTAATGCAGCTTTAAATTGTTTGAAGAGGTTAATGCCCAGTTTACTGAGTTAAAAGACCCTGAAAGGCATGTCGGATAAACAAAATAAAACAGTGCAAGGTGGAACTAACAGGCAAAGTAAAGACATTACCACAAGCACATCTCCTCATTGCTTTGGCTGAGTGAGATCTTACAGGTGACCAATCATCCCATCCCAAAGGACATCTTGTTTTTCTGAAACAGCTGGTCATTTAATTGGCTGAGAAGTCTTTCTTCCTCTCTCATCTTCTTTCTGCACCATTATGCGGTTGGAGGCTGAGGAAACCCTCTGGGCATGGATTTTGTGAATGTTCGGCTGTTTAAGTTGCTGTTTGGCTTATTAACTTCCTCTGGCTTCTGTGATTTTGGTCAGACTTTAAAAGAAAAAAAACAAAATCTACCTGCATTCAGAACGAGTGTGAAACTTTCTCTTTAAGCCGAGATGTTTTAAAGGTTAATTCTGTAGTCATTATATTCACGGTAATGAACTGTCGTTTTTTAAGGCCTGCTACAGCAACCTAATTGGTGACATAATGAACAGAATAAAATTTTAATACAACAATAGCTGAAATATTATGCATATTTTTGGGAGCACTGTTTGTCTTGCTAATTAGATCGGTGCTTTAAGGTCAATGACTGGTCACACTTGAGAAGATGAATTGTTCTTAATTAGGCTGTGCTTGTACCATAAGTTACGTGTATGGTCTTCGATTCACATCGATCTATTCATCCATCCATCAGTCTATCCATCCCTACGTCCAAAATATGTAAACACTGAAACTTCAAAAAGTTAAACTGTTTTTATTATGAAAAATAGTGAATAATTTCTCCAGCATTGGACCATTTTAATTGTATTAGCAAAAATGTTTTGGTTGGCCAAGTAGCCACTGTTATAATTTCCAGTTAATACTTCGGATGTTGCTTTGAGGCAGTTTGGTATATGGTAGTGACTTAAATGGTTTTAACCCGATACACATGGGAGTGCCATTCTATGAGGGAACCTACGGATTCATGGCCAGATTGTTACATCCTGAATATTTTACCTTTAAAATAAAAGCCTTTTAACAGCAGGGTAGAATTTACATTTGTAAATATGGAAACGAGTCTCTTTTAATGCAAAAAAAATCAATAGAAATTGCACCTTTATATGTTTGGGTTGAGTGAAAGTCTTGAAGTTTGGGGTGCAGAATGCAGTATGCAAGCAATTTTCTGTTCTCATTTACTACTAGCTGTACCTGATATTAAAACATGCATTTCAATATCTTGACAGAGCCTGAATGGTTTCTGATGAGTTTGATGTGGGTGGGGGACACAAGTTCTGCACATGAAATAGGGCACATGTCCAAAAAGGTTAAAAACCCCTGCTTTAAGGTTAAGGAAGTGACCATTTTTATTCTTAGTGCAAGCTCCATTTGGGGTAAAACTAGTAAAGAGTGCTCATTAGTACCGACCATTGCACTTGTCATTTCTTTACAAAGCAACGCATTTATCTGAACACTGTCACATTTAGCAAGACTTAATATCATTTCGAATTGGCTCTGCACTCAGTGTTCTCCTGTCCCTGAGGACACAATTAAGACATACAGCAATACGCTGCATAATCTAAACATTTTACATTGCCTAAATTACCAGTGTTTGACCTCCCCTCACTGCAGCTTTAGTTCCATGTGGTGAGAATATTTTGAGCACAGCTTAGCCCTGAATAGCTTTATGTCTCAGTGAAGTACAGCCTTTATGTATAAATCTAGTATGATGCATCCCTGGTAAAATAACTTATGATTTTTCTTTACAGACCATCATTCCCTCCACACCAGATTTAAAGTTTGGCTCGGTTTCAAACCTAGACTGGCGTAGCACTCTGCCAAATGAATTTGAATGAATGAATTATCATGACAAGGAATTACCATGAGTTACCCACTCTCAACCAGTAAATTCCAGCCAGTTAAATTCTGACCATTTTGTGGGTCACTAGAATTCCTTTAGACAAAACTTGTCAAACCAAGTCTTTAAACTGTAGGTCTTAAAGAACCCATATCAGGACCTTGCTTATATATATATATATATATATATATATAAATTTATTTGTACCTCAGGATACATTGACTTTATCACAGGACTGTATTTAAATATGTATTTTGCCAGTTCAATTTCATTTTGTGTTTGCATAGTTTGAATACATCCTGTTTATTTAAATGATCCTCGAATCCACCCAAGAAAGATGGAGGTTCCTGCTGAGTCTGGTTCCTCTAGAGGTTTCTCTATGGCCTGATCAATAGGGGTTTTTGGACTGTCTGTCCGGAATTCTGTAAAGCTGTAAAGCGCTATCCAAAAAAAATAAAAAATTGACTAGCCAATATGATGTAAAGCCCATTCATTGTAGTGCTGATCAAAAATAGGATAAATAGAAGAGTTTTTTTTCAGGAAGGGCATCCAGCATAAAAAAAAATCATTCCAATCAATAACAGAAGTAGCCAGAAGGATTCACATCAGGGGCAGTTTGAGTATAGCAGAATATTTATTGTGATTAAAGCCTTGCAGTGAATCCATGTAGAGTTTATAAGGTTTGCTTGTGACAGACCTGTGCTGTAGACATAATAGGTACAGACTTCAATCAAATGAATATTGGCATTCTGAATGTTGGTTCTTTTTTCAGATCCACCACGGAGGAAAATTAAAAGACACTGAATCAACCTGGCCCTACAGGAGCTGAAAAGTGACAACATAAAATCCTCCTGCTGGGCCTGAATCCATAAATTGCCCATTTACCACAAGTGACCCCAATATCTGTCACAGCAGTAGGAATTATGGCCTTTCAAATGAAAATATCAAGTATTTTATTGAAAGAAGAAAATGTCCCCGGGTCCTCCTACAGCAAATGAAATTATGCATGAGCTCTTCATTACAGGGTTTGATAAGTGATCCCGCTGGCCGCCGCAATCCAGCAGGAAACAGCAGAGAGGAAATGAGAAATGGCAGGTATCGGCGTGGAGACGTACATGCACATATATACACAGATATTAACCTACATGTTCAGTGAGATTTGTTTGACCGTCAGCGTGAGTCGCTTCAATCCTCTTTGCTTATATTCTTTTCTGTCCTCTCATTTTCACAGACGGTCACAAGCACAAACAGATTTCATAAAATCTATCATAATCACACATGCTCTGACAGGAGAAAACATCTTCGTGACAGAGGCTAACAAAATGTGCCTCTCATTGGTATTCAACACCCCGGAGAAATGAGATGGGCAGCCCGGTTTTCATTTAATCAGCTTCTTAAAAGGAGGGCAGGAAAGTGTGACCCCCTGCAAGAAGATCTGAGAAGGCACGACTGCCAGAAGAGATTAAGCAGAGATTGTCAAGGTGGACGGGCCAACAAGGATTAGAATCTTAGACTTAAGATAAGTAATTGGATTCTTGTACGGTAAATAAGTGTGTACGTGCACCCTCCTCTTTCTCGTCAGCTTTTTTCTTCTATCCTTGTAGCTGTATTTGCATTGGCTTGTGGGTCCCAGAAAGGGCATTTTAGTTTGCATGAAATTCAAAGAGAAATGCAGGGAAAGGACTTGCAAAGTCACCAGCTTCATATGCAATGACCCTTTGAGACAATCGGCAAATAAACAAAGGGCATTTTCACACTTGAGTTTTCTCCTGAATTAATAGACCAAGAGTTCAATATGTTTGGTCAAGTGTAAAATGCTGTTTTCTCTGGTCCACCTGAAATTGGTGATCTGGGGTTCACTTCAAGTGACCTTGATGATGTGTGAAAGGAGTCCACTTCTGAGAATGGCACCAAATATCAGGATTGGATTAACCTAGTATAATTAGTTAATAAATTATTATGTTTTTAAATAGTATTATAATAAATCAAATATATTTTCTTATAAATATATTATATTTATAGACATTTTTACCAGAACACTAATGCCTATGTAGAGACCCCTACGTGTAACAACAAAGATAAATTGGTGCTTACGAGTTGGGCCCTACTGAATCCACAGGACAATATAAATAATTTTATAGACCTGGTTTAAAAAAATCACAGCTTTCAAGGATTGATGGTGAGCCTCAGTCTCAAATGCGAAAATTCTTCTGTGTGTTGACACACCCCTCTCTGTCGCTACAGGATTGATTGTGAGTTTTTTCGAATAATCGATTGTTTGGATTGCTGGTAAAAGACTTTTCTGTCATGTTAGTGTGCTGACAATATTTAAGTGCATTTTGTCCCTTTGTGGGTTTCATAATCAATATAAAAGTCTTTTCTTAGTCGACTCAAAAGAACTCAAAAAAGTCTAGGTTCTCCTCAAAGTGCAAATTAACCAGTAAACGTGAGAAACTTAAATGCTATTAAAATCAACACAACACAAACATAAAAAACATCTTTTTTGCTGTCTCACAGGTCAACTGGCAGTAAACCTAGTTGGTCATATACTAACCATAAAACACAACTAAAATTACACCCTGACTCTATTTCTCAGACACCTTGTATTTTCAAATCTTTAAAATATCTGTGAGCTGACATGGTAAGTCATATGTCAGGATACAGTGTGGTGTAGAAGATAGATTGTGTCTGAAACAGCGAAAAGTGCAGTAGACCTATTTATTACCCATCAGTGAAAAGCAGATACTCTCTCCTGACAGAAATTCTCAGGATAGTATCTCTTGTGTAACCTTTCAGCCGTGACCGGGAGATTGTATTTCAATTCTTTTTTCTGTTCCTTCCTCTTCCTTCCTGCCTTACTTAATCTCAGTCAGTCCAATTGAATGCCACTTCAATCTGTATGATTTGATGGGTGTGAAACTAAAAAGTGCTGTGCTGTTAAGATATTAAATCATGTGACCCAGTATACATCAAGTTTATTCATCGGTTTATTGGTAAAATTGTGTTCATCCTGGTTATGGTTGGCAGGGGACTGGTGACACACTTTTTTCCTCATTCATTTAAAGTTATGGCCAATCGGTGGCAGGAAGGAGGCTTAAAGAGTCACACACTTTTTTTTACTTAACTGACTTACAATTATGACTGAACATTATTTAAGCAATTGAGGGTTAAGGGTCTTTATTAGAAGCCCAATGGTGGCAAATATAAATATGGGCAAAGTGGGTAGCACTGTTGCCTCACAGCAAGAACATCCTGTCTGTGTTTCCTCCAGGAGCTCTGGTTTCCTCCCACAGTCCAAAAAACATAAAGCAAGGTTAATTGGAGACATTGATTGCCCTATGGGTGAGGTTGTGTGTTTGTCTGCACTGGGATGGATTAGTGCTTCGTCCGGATGTTACTTTGTGCCTTGCCCCCACTGAACAGCTGGGATACACGTGTTTATGCATTTGCAACTAATAAAGGCTTTCTGTATTCTTTTTTTTCTAGAATAATGAAGATTCTTATTTTATTGCAGTTTACAAAAACACCTTTTTTTGGAAAAGGCGATCATAATTCTAAACACTACTCTATATTTTGTCACAATACCACCAGAGCAGCTGTGCAAGTGTTTGTTTGCAGGTGTGGGCATATAAGCTAGCGTTCACACTCGTCTTATGGCACGGGAAGCAACAAAACGAGAGCGTCGAACAGCATTTTTAAAACTTCACAATGGGTTCATTCACATCCTCCAAATCCTGGTACTTGACGCACTTCCCAATCCATCAATCAGTCAGATGGTGGGGGAAACAGATGTCACCCGCAGTTCTTTTTATTCCGCTTTTATTATAAAAAGAGCAATTTGTGTCTCAGTTGGTGAAAAAAATATCACAGCTGTTTTGCTCGAGATGAGCCAGAAATGCAAAACAAAGAGAATCTTTGACAATTTCGACAACTGAATCTGATGTTCGGTTCTAAATTGCTCTACTGCATTGACATTAATTGGAGGGGTGGAGCACACCCCCTCTCTCATTGGTGCCCCCATTAGGGGTACTAGATCCTTCTTGTAAATAATCCACCAATTCCCTTTACGTATCTCTGAAATTGTTTGAATATTTGACAGTGGCTTCCAGATGGCCGATTGTCTAACATTCTCATCTTTAACCATTTCGCTCATTCTTGGTGTGAAGCGATCTTCATTTCTCTTACAGAGGGGCATTAAATGCTGAAGCCCGCATTTTCACCAGATGGTTGCCCTTGTCTTCACCCTTTCTGACATCTTAAGCGCTGTAGAAACAAAACAAGCAATTTTTAACATTGTAAAACAGTACATGAGAGCTTATTAGTTTTCATACTTTTATGTTTTGGTTGGAAACGGTGAGAGTATTAGTAGTAATTTAAGAGCTGATAGTCTGCATTTACTGCTTTCTGTTGTCCACCTGATTTGACGAACAAAGAAACTTTAAGAGAAGAAGATTTAGATGAATCACATCAACGTGGCTACAAGCTCAACCAAAAACATTGTTTGCTGATGGCATTAAAATGGTACAATGCTGGGAAAAATGCATGACAATGGAAGAAGATTATGTAGCAATGTAATGTCTGAGTTAAAAAGCCTTTTATTTCGGTACTGACCTTGGAGGGCACCGGAAGATTCCATCATTAACAGGTCTAAACCAGCTAGACCTGGGTTTTGGAAGACTTACTAATATGACTGAACATACTGTGAGCAATTGAGGTTTAAGGGCCTTGCTCAAAGCAAGACAGCAAGACCTGGCAGTGGTGGGGCTTGAACCAGTGACTTTCTGCTTACTAGTCCAGTACCTATACCTCTAGTCTATGACCATCGACTTACTACTTGTTCACCACTTTATATTTTAAAATAATATTTGAAAAGACCTTATAATCAGTTATTTAGTGTCTGTACTGTGGTGGTGTAGATTTGAGACTCGTTTTGTCCCTTTCAAAATGCTATAAAGCTGGATTGCGTTGAGGTTTCTTGAGGTCAACGTTTACATTCGTTCCTGACACCAGGGGGATAAAGTTACTATCTAATTTATTTTCTCACCAAGTCTCATATAATCTCACCACTGCTTATTTACACTTCACTGTAATAACTTTAAAAAGTGCTTCAGGGTTATCAAGATCGTCACGGACATACGCTTTAACACAGATGTCCGACTTCCTACCTCGTTGCTTTTAATGTCATTGAGCTTTAATATATGACCTGTTCAACCCCATCTATCTCGGCGTCCTGGATGTCTTCTTTTGGATGACAGATGCCTCTGGCCCAGGGTGCTCTCACCGGTTACAGTCCTGATGGTCCAGATGTTATGTTGATAGAAAAATCGGAGGGAAGAGCATTAGAGACACACCCTCCAGGCTTCCTGCTGAGGTCTAATCTAGCACAGACAGTTTGGACAATTTCATTTATACTGTCCTGTCTGAGAGGTCCTGTCCTGTCTGTGCCTATTAAGGGATCTCTGTATTATTTTTATACAATTAATGTACACTAAGGACTAGGCTGTAATAAATTATCATTGTGTAATGCAAAGCAACATTTAGCCAAATTAGACCTTTAACTGAAAATTAAAGGTTAGAGATTTTTTAGGAAAATAAATAAAATATGGGTAAATAAAAACAGGGTGGCAGATGAGATGTGAAATGCAACAGCAATGAGTGACAGTGTTTTGAGAGCTGCTAAATAAGCCTTTGTTTAACTCTCTGAGCTATGACAGACTAGAAGAGGCAGGCAAACATGCAAATATCTTATAAACAAAAGTATATTATAATGAAAAAACAGGGCATAAACAAATGCAACATGGCAAACACACAACCTAACCTAAATGCTAACCTAAACTAAACATGCAGTAAGTAAGCTAACAGCTAACTTAAACATAACTGAACACACAGAAGCTACCTAAGGGCTAAGCCAGAGCTAAACAGATCAAAGGCCGAACCGCCTAAATCTGGTGCTAACAGGCTTAATGATGCTAAACTGAGCAGACAGAGCCAACAGGAGCAGACAAACCAAGCAAACAGAATAGATAACCCAGGCCAGAGACCAAATAAAACAAAGGCAAACAAACTAGTGCTAACTAGGGATGGGACGTTCAATACCGAGGCTTCAAAGCTTTTTTCACTTTAGTAACTCTTGCTGATTCTAATTAGTCTATTGGAGTTTGCATTGAAGTCCCCAGCATGATGTTTTAGACTTCAAAAACGCTTATGAACCACCAGAAATGGACAGGACTGATTCAAAGTTTTGGACCCCTGATCTCACTTTTAGTCTCAGAGAATGACAAATCTCAACGCAATAGTTTAATAAGTAAAGATGATAGTTTAGTAATGAAAACAAATATTTTAACATCCATAACAGGCCAATCAGACAGACACAGAGTCCCATCAATAAAACCCAAAGCGCTGTTGCTCAGCTCTCTCTGCTAATACCCTTAGCTGGGGTTTGTTAGCTTAGAGGAGAATAATATAATACAGTACACGCATTATTTTAACTTCACAGGCTGGGAATGATTCATTGTGGTCCTAGAAGTTTGTCACACTTATCTGAGTCATGCTGCCACAACTGGGGGCAGCCATGGCCTGGTGGTTAGAGTACTGGGCTTGTGATTGGAAGGTTGCCGACAGGTCATGACTGAAATGCCCTTGAGCAAGGCACTCAACACCTAACTGCTCCCCGGGGATTGAACGAAGGACCTTCTTGCTGTGAGGTGACTGTGCTACACACTAAGCGACCGTGCTGCCCGAGATCCCATCTGGTCCAGGGAAAATAATCAGCATATATGGGTGTACGTGATACAGGGATGAATTTGTACCCAAATCGGTTAGAGTACTAAGCCAGCTGACAAAACATGACCTCCTGCATGTGCTGCATGTACAGTTGGTGATAAAATGAGGTGTTCATAATAATGAACCGTGTATAACAGTTATGATAAATGGAATGTAAAGGGGCTTTAATTTGCTATGATCTCTTATTAAAGGATGTAAAACGTCATTGGCTGCATGCACCCAGGCTTTCTGCTCTTACAGCTTCATGAAACCAATTTAAGACCCTATATGCGTTGGAATGCACATAATCCATCACTCTGAAGCAAAATAAGGCAAGCCAAGTGTGGCTAAACGTGGACCTGCTATTTCTCTTTTAGGGTTGCAGTCCAGAGTTTTTTTTCCTGCTGTTTAGAACTAGCCCGATGTTTATGCTGAATGCGTAATCACAGTCGTTGAGCTGTTCAGACTGATGCGGGAAGGCGGTCTCATCTTGGTTCTGGCAACCGGCTCCTGGAAAACAAATATACATGTAGATGTGTGCAGTGAGAGGGAGCGGTGACCTGCATGGATGGCAATAATGGAGGAAAAACTTTCTAGCCTGGCCTAGCACTCTAATACACACATGTACACACAAGTTCACAAAACTGCAAGGATTGAGTGTTTGTTTGTGTGTGTGTGTGTGTTATGGAGCAGTAAATGTTTGTGTGTGCTAATGCGAGTTGTGGTGTGTGAATATGTGCCAGCAGTAAACACCTTCATCTGGTCAGTGGCCCCTGTGAGATATTGCACTGGGTCATTAATTCCCCCTGAGCTTTAGCCCATAAGAAGAGCAATGATGTTTTATATGGTCAGTGGAGCTGAACTTTGTGGCCGCATCCATAAAGGACAAACATTTTATGTAATACAAAGCAATCACAGAGCAATTATATAAGCCTACAGCCTTATAAAATCTACCCTGCTAAAATTGGGATTTGTGAATGTGCAGTTTTGTAGTCCTTGACTTACCCTTATCATAAATGGATATTTGTGTAATTGGTTTAATTTTCTCTTTCGTGACTTTTTTGGAAATACGAAATGCAACAACAGTATATGAGCAGGTACACCAGCCAGGGATAACATTATTATGAAGGGGGAAGTGAATAACACCAATTTCTTCATCACATCACCTGTTAGTGGGTGGGATATATTACACAAGTGAACATTTTATCCTCAAAATTGGAAAAAGTGGTAGAGTGTAACAATTTGAGTGCGCCACTGTCGCACCACAAAAAGAAGGTCCTGGGTTCGATCCTCAGGTTGGGTGAACGGGTCCATTCTGTCCATTTATTTGCACGGTCCAACACATGCACATGAGGTTAACTAGAGACCCTAGATTTGTCCATGACTGTGTGATGAGTAACTAACGTTTTTGTCATGTAAGTGTAAAACATGACGTTAAAATCCTGATTTTTTTTTTTAAAAACAAACCAAACCAAGAGGTTGAATATTGGTTTTCCTGACATTGTTAAATAATATAAATTCTCTTGATTGATTATGTACACAAAATTAATCCAAAGCAGAATGTCCTGAAAAACCAAACTAATTGTTGATAAAAAAACAGGTTTTGTAGAATGTCATTAATTATTGGTCCTTCTGTCAATCCTCTTTGTTCTCATCTCTATTTTTCCCCAATCCCTTTACACTCCGGTCCACAAAAGTCTGCTGGGCAGATTGAACAGTAAATTAAATTAATGTAGGCCATTGCTCAATCATTTTTCATTTCTCCAAAATGATTAAAGCTGATGTAAGGAGTTCATTAATACAGAAAACATTAGACTCATTAAAAAGCCATTAAAACTATTGTGGCTCTGTGATTTATTCCATCGGTGGGCCTGGAGAGAGAGGGACTCTGGTGTAGTGCATGAGAGTTGGCGAGGGAAGGAAGGATGGGCTGCTTCCAAGACAGAGGACCTCTATTTGAGATCCCTAATTTGGATTGGCAGGGTACCACGGCTTTCTTTATCGTTCCCGCTCTGTCTATGTTGGGACGCTTACAGTCGGTTCTTCGTGCTTTGTATGGGCGGGGCTAAGCAGAATGAGCTACGAATTTTAACAACGATCAACGATCAGTGTGTGGTGTCTTGGTGTATTAATGTGATCACTTTGCTTCTCATTTGGCCCATGCAGGGCTCAGGTTCAGTTAGCAATCCATGATGAGCATGTTATTATCCCCTATGACTGAATTATCACGTCCGCCTTCTCCGCACCTTATCCCTCTCACCATCCGCCGCTGGCATTTCCAGAATTAAACGTCTTAGCAGCCAATCCGCCACTCAGAGAGGGGGCAGGTGTTGGGTCATTAGTCTTGCTGATGGCTTAGGTGAAATCAGCTTCTTTCCTCCTGCGCTGGATGCACTGTTCCTGATGGCCCCGCTCCCCAGAAACGAGAGTCCCATCAACTCTAGCAAAATTTCTATTCTGTGAAACATAGGCGTATTATGGGACAGATTCGACTCCCGGGCCTTAGGTGGCACCGCTGCGTGCCCTTTCATTTTATCGTTCATCTGCTGCACAAATCACTTCTTCAAAGTTAAGTGATGCTGCAAGCAATATCCACTTCTTCTGTACTTGCAGCAGAAAAGAGAAAAAGTAGGATAACATTCCTGTCTTTGAAGTTTCTTGACCTGAAGTGGGAACGTGTTTTCTAGAAATAAGTGGAAATGAGGTATAAAATCTAGCAGTTAAAAGTCTTGCCAAGAACAGATTTTTTTTCTCAGAGCAGAGAAGGTTAAGGGCCTTACTTAAGGGCCTAACAGTGGCTGCATGGCAGAGCTGGGAGTTGATCTCTCAACCTTTCACTTGATAGTCCAAACCTACCCACTAGGGTATCACTGTTATTTATTATAATACTAGTAGTACAGTAAACCCCCAACATTCAAAAGCTCATGAAAACCACGAAGAACCGTTGTAGTATTTTTTATAGTTTAAACACATATAGTGAATAGATCCTATTTCTGCTTGTAGTTTTGACTGGAAATTAGTGAACCAACAATCACAGCAATTATGGAGCGGCAGCTTTCTTAACAACCAATCAGGGCTGCTGATTCAGGGGCAGAGGCGAGAGTTAAGGCTTAGAAACTGTTGTGCTTTATTTACTCAGAAGCTCACTTTCTAGGGATACTTCGTAGTAGTAGTAGAAATAGTTGTGTTTAGTATTGAAAGGCATTGGAACTATATGTTGTTGGAACATACTCGACTCTCAACCTCCGAGTGTTGTTGGAAGACAGTGAAAAATTGTTTCGTTAAGGACTGTGCAGGGGTCGGAGAAGGTGACAGCAGATCCCCCAGCAGCAGAAGACAAATGGACTACACCTAATTTGGAGAAAATGGGAGAAAAAGCACAAAACAAGAAAAAATAGGTTATAAGTTACATACAAATGAATTGCTTCACACTTAAAAAAACACAAAAAAACGTTCCCTACAGCAAAAACAATGACGTGATGCAACTGCATGAAAACAAAATGACTTTTCTGAATGCAACCAGAAGTTAGATATTTGTTTAAACACTCAAACAGTCAAACACACTCAAAATGCTCTCAAAAATCTTAAAATAAAAGAATAAGACAATATCTGCATGCAATATTTCTACCAAGGTCTACTCAGGTTTCTTTGTTCTTTTTTCACATAATCTATTCTGTGTTTTTCCTAAATAAATAGGGCGGCGTTATAGCACAGTGGGTAGCACTGTTCCCTCATAGCAACTGGATTTTTGTAGAGTTTGTACTACTAGAGCTCTGGTTTCTATGCAGTCAGGTTAAATGGAGACATCAAATTGTCCATGACTGTGTTTGATTTGAAGCCTTGAACTGATGAATCGTGTGTAATGAGTAACTTCATGTCCTGTCATGAATGTAACCAGTGTGTAAAATATAATAACAAATCTTTAAAAATACTCAGAAATAAAATAAAATAAAAATAAAGTTTATTTTAAATCGAATCTCTTTGAAGAGGGGCAGAAAGATCGATTGGCAGAGTGAGTAATTATTAGATCGCTTCATTTGGTGTGTGTAGGAGACTCTAGACTCAGAGAGACACACGGTTGCTGGTCTCGTCCACTGAGGCATGGCTAAGTAAGGGAGAGTGCAGCTGTTCTCCCTAGTGTTGACCATCCCTGATCCTGCTGTCTGCCCTGGACCCTGACAGGATGGACACACTTTGCTGCACCTGGCTGCTCAGCTCTTTTCAACCACACAATGCACACATGCATTCACAAACACACCAGAGGAATAAGGAGCACCTTAGAGATTACGGGAAGGATGCCTGTGTGCACAAAAATACACACCGGTTCTGCACTACAATTCCTGGGCATGAATGAGACGCTACTAATATGAGTTCCAGGCTGCAGTAACAAGATCTTGTGTGTAGTAACAATAACAAAATTGCTGCCAGATTTAAAGTCATATGTACAAAATGATGCAAATGATTAAATATTTGTTGTGCTGTAAGAATTCTGACTGACTTACCAAGCTGCCCTCACTGGCATTATTTAGTGTATGAAGAGGATTATTATAATAAGTCATCGACAACTTTCACAGACAGAGGGAAGGTGTTAAAAGTGACAATACACAATTACAATTATGATCGTAGTTCCATCCTGTCTGAAGCCCTTTTCCAAAAAAACACTAGTGATTCCACATCCTTCACAGCAAGAGCCCAGATAATAAGCTCAGTTTAGTTCATTTTCTTTAATCCCTTATCCTAATTAGAGTCGTGAAGGGGTGCTGGAGCATATCCCAGCTCTTCAATGGGTGCAAGGCACAAGGTAACACCCTGGATGGGGAGCAAGTCCATCGCAGGTACCTAGTGGACAATTCAGTGTCTCCAATCCACCTGGGAGCACGTCTTTGGACTGTGGGAGGGAACCAGAGTACCTGGAGGAAACTTGTAGACACTGAACTGTTCAATATCTATATCACCACTAGGATGCTTAAACCAGTGCACCATATCTAACAAATCAATAATGAGGATCATGAAATGCTTTGGTTACCCCTAGCAAGAGCAGCAAAAAGACAAAGAAGAAAATTTTTATTTTAAACTTTAAAATTTGTACAATACTATTACATGTTTATCATCTATAATTGTAAAACGTCACTTTGCATGCTTATGTGGTGAATCAGGTAATGGAGTAAGTCAGTACTTCACCTTGTTGAACAGATTTATGTATTAATTTATTTACATCACTAAAATATTTAAAAGAAAATTTAAGGATATTGGATGGCTTGTTTCCCTTGAGCTACATGCTAACCTTAATAAGGTGTCCATATAATTATGACATTGAGACACGTCTTATTGAAACCATTGATGCCATGACCAAAAATACCAGAAGAGAAAATCACTTTTTCATTTGCACGAAGCTAAAAGGTGCCTGAAGGACTAACTGAGCTTTTTACATTTTCTACATTTATGTTTTCAGAAAATGGAAACATTCTTCATGGATAATCAATTCTGCTCTCGTACACTTAGAACCCGGCAAGACTTCTTGATGTCAGCATGAATGTACATCCTATTATATGTTTTATTTCTTTATTTCTTTTCAGGAACAAACCAAGTTTAGTCAACTTTAACCGAAGGGACATTGATATTACTGCTTAGCAAAGCTAATACATTATACAAATGCAAAAGCAGTCCCTCACCTCTGACATTTATTCATATTTTACTGGTACAGCGTAGAATAGAGTTGAACTGCTGACCCCATGGCTATAGATATGAGCTTCGTTTCATATAAGATTGCTATGACTCACCACCAATAAAAAAGTGCTATTTCTTATCTTGTTAAGACATGTAAAACATTTATTTAGTCATCCCTTCATAGTTTCTCTGAGCTCTTACATTAAAGATCATATAACTTTGTCGAGAAATTGTGTTAATCCTTGCCTCAACCCGACTCGATGTTAAAGCGGTATAGACCTGACCTTTCCGACATAAGACTACCTCCGAGGTGTGAGATCACCAGCAGCTTCATTACACCAGTCAGCGGTAGATCCTCACAAAGAGCCAAACCGCTAATGGAGAGCCATGAGAGCCCCATCTGATGTTCCTTCTTTCAGATACGACCAACTGTGCCTATGATGGTGGTAGGCTTGCAAATTAAACCACTGCACCACCTGAGCACCAAATTCAAAGTAATGTCAGAATAAAACAAATTTCAGAAATTATAATCAGACTCGGTCCATGCAAAGATTCATAATTATTATTTTTAACCAAATGGTGGTAGTATCTACAGAGTTGGAATACTATAGACAGGCAGGTCTGTTCTGCTAACTCACAGTGATAAATGTAGAGCATCTTTTCATCCTGCTGTATTTTTGTGTGCATGAATAACTGATAATGATTAAATTAATTTTGCATAATTAGTGTGAGCACATTCACCTGATCTAGATTGTAGTAGTCTGTTCTCATATCATAATTTAAAGCTGTGAATAGGGATGCTATACTTTTCTTTTATAAACACAACCTTGCCAAAGTAATTTCTAGCTGTGAATGAAAGGGATTCTGCAAAAGCAGCATGAAAGATCCCATGATTATGACCAGAATATTTCATTCATGTATAATTTTGCTTAAGAACAGAACTGGAACGGTTGTCGGATGCAAAACAGATTTGGACTATTAAGAATAAGTTAGATATATTTTTATTTGATTAGGTTTCCCATAACCCACCTAATGTTTATACATTTTATATTTGTTTGGTAGTCATGCCTGAGATCAGATTCATCAGATTTCTGACCCCTCAAAAAAGCTTTAAGGGAATGAAGATTTTCATGTGATGATGTGAAAACAGTGCTGCGTCAGTGGCTACACCCACAACCAAAAACATTTTACTGATGGCAATAAAATGGAATTATATACTGTATAGCTAAAGCTACTTAGAATCCCCTAATTCTTGAATGCAAGTGGTTCAGCCACACACACTAATAAAATAAAATAAGATAAAATAAATCCTATGCCATTAACAGTGTTTTATTATTATTATTTTTAATAAGTAATCATTATAACAATCTTTCACTGTCATCAGTGGTTTAGAATCACATTATTATTCAGCATTTTACCTCATGACTTGTAAACTGTCCCTGTCTAAACTTTTTTGGAAGATGTTACAGGCCTGAAATGCATTAATGGTTGTTTGTAAGAAATAAAATGAATTTGATTAAACAAAACATCAAATATCTTGGAAAACTGAATTTTATTTTATTTTATATGCTTTTCCCATATTTTAGGAATTATAAATTATAAGTGAAGTGTAGCATTTCAAAAAAGCCTGAAGACAAAATTAAAGTTATGCTTGCGTGACCAGTTCCTGAGTATTTTTAAAATATTTTTAATATTTTAATATTTGAAAAATTATTATATACTTCAGAATTAACATTTTACTTATGTATGTGGCTGTGTACCTGTCATCTATGTACCTGTATCATTTGGTGTGGCTGAAATAGCAAAATATTAATATTAATCCTTAATATTAACCTGTACTAAATGGCTTTAAACCGAGCCCCCTTGTGATAAGAAAAAAGGACCCCAATGGCTTCTACTTGGGAATGTTATTATACGTCCAGTTATTAGATGTCATTTATGATTTATTACAGGTGGTTAGCACACCACCTGAGTGTGTAAGGAGAACAGTTTACGCTTATATCGCTGCCACCAACCCCAGCCCCCTCCAGAGACAGAATGAAACATTAATCAGCAAATTGTGCATTACTTTTGTAATTAACATTCAAGAGGTTTTAACTTTGTAATGTTTCATTAGCTTATATGCAAATATTTTTGAGCGATTGCCTCATTTGGCCAGGGCGTGCGGTGATGTATTAGCCTGGCAAAGAAATATTGTATGTGTGTGCATGAAACGGAGAGGAAGAGTGAGAGAGAAAGGAAGATGAAGGAAATTTAGAAGAAGAGACGTCTAGAAAAGAGTGGTTACTGTTAGTAGTTTGTACATTTATTTTAGTTTTAAACATGTTTTTATTTTTTTATGCATATTTTTCCTTTTTCTCCCGATTTTAAACACGTCATGTTTTTACCCAGTTGCATTATGCTTCCACTCTACTGATGCTGACCCCTACCACGATTGAGAAGAGCGAACTTAACCGTTCCCTCCAAAACATGCATTATACACTGCATCATTAATTAGAAGTTAGTCATTCAAGTTGATTTTCATTTTTAGTTGTATTTATTTGCTTTGGAAATAATTTAACTGTTTATTTCAATTTCTAATTTCTGGTTGTCATTTAATCAATGCAGCTAAAATAATAGTTTCTTCTTCAGCTTTTCAACAAAACACAATGTTTGCCATAAATTGTGAGCTTTCCATCATTGTTAATGCCAGATTCTGATTTCTTCAGACTTCTACACCCTGACTTGCATCAGAATTAATAAAATTCACAGTCATGTGACAAACACAACAAAGATATTTTTTTACTACTAATAATATATTTTTCAGTTACATGAAATGTATTTCTTTTAGTGCTGTTATAGGTGCAGGCATTAATATGCACAAGGAAAAAAGTGTAGATCTTTTGTTTGGTCACATCATGAATGTTCAGGAATATGACTTGCTATATTGTTAGTTGCCAAAAAGCCTACTGGAGGTTAATGAGGTTAGCATAGGGGGCCTGAACCGCACACACAGATCCCCTATGGTCCAGCATCTAATGATGCACTCTTCCAATCTGCTGCCTGTTCAGCATCTGAGTATTACTCACTGAAAAACCATCATTAGCCATGCAGGGGCTTAGTCAGCACACACACACACACACACACACACACACACACACACACACACACACACACACACACACACACACACTCACACACACACACACACACACACACACACACACACACACACAATTTTTGCATGAAGAAATAAAAACCAATGAATCGAACTTTACATTTACCCTTTAATGGTATGCTCAACCATTTGATTGAGTTTACTTGAATGAATACAAAAGTTTAAATGCTAAAATGACTAATAATAACAACATGACAAATGTATTTTAGATAACCATGTTTTGGCCATATCTGCTTATTTGTGGATATGTGTTAAACTAAAGAAAATAGTAGATTATATTCAGAAAATATTCTTTTTAATCAATATGTCAACTTGAAGCTAGCAGTTGAAATTTTGCTGTTTCTAAGATCAACTTTGAGGATGTGATTTTGACTTGCTGCATAATATAGTATCCCACCCACTAACAGGTGCAGTGTTATTAACTTCATATTTCAGTGGTCATAAACTTATGTGTGGTATGGTGTATATACATCAAGTATAAATCCAATATGGTTGAAGAAAGTAAACAGTTACTTGATCTGCATCACATTTTTAATTACAGTAAAAGTTAGACTATTTCTGCTCCTTTGCACTTTGAAGAATTGGCTGTCATAACCCCATCACAGAGTTCCAGCTCCTAATGCTTCTAGAGGCCCTCTGGCTTCTGATCTATACTCAGCATGCTGGCACCCTGCACTCAGCCAATATCATTACATGACAAGTGCCGATATGTCCACTTTTGTGTGATGCATGCGTTATCTGGTGCAGGAGTTTTTAGACAAAGTGGCTTTTCATCAGAGCCGAGGAAACCAGAGGCCGTCGCCTCCTGACAGTTCTCCGATATGCAAACTTCACGCATTTATTTATTCACAGGTTTTGCATTCTCGGGTCAGCCGGAGTGTATATTTCTTTGATAAGTGCCCACTCTTCACTCTGACCATAGGGTTGAAGAGTGAAGACTTTGTTCAATTTTTAATACACTAAGTAATTTTCCTCCCCCTCCTTTCTCAGGTAGAACTTTTCTCAATTAAAAATAAAGTCCAGCTAAGACTTCATTAGCTTAATAAGCACACATTACTTAATTAGCTTTAGTGTCTAAAGCTTAATTCTCATTTAAGAGATTACTGATTTGCAATAGCTCAAGAAATCAGACTTTTCCAAGTCATGAGTAAGTTTTTACCCTCATCTTTCTCCTTTTGTCTGACAACTACAGCT
>JAYDZG010000004.1:4270854-4289265 GCA_034509265.1 Microcambeva bendego
TGACTCTTTTAATACTCCCCTCATCTTTCTGCTTTTGCCTGACAACTGACAATAGGCAACAACCATCTCCACCAGCAAAAGAAGTGCAGGACGTCGTTCAGAATGAGCAATATAAAGCAGAAGCTACCTTTTTCTTTACTTTTTGTGTTTGGAGAAACAAATACTTGATCAAATCATCACAAAGATCTATGGTTTTCATGGCAGTACTGTGCTGGATTTGACTCATACATGATACATCACCATACTGAACATCCCCTCCAGATTGTTAGGCACTCTTATGTAATGCCTGCACATTTTCCTTTGTTATTTGGTGTTTTTTGTTTACTGTTCAGCCACGGCACTACACAAGTTGGTATATTCACCAACCAAAACTTTTTTTGCAATGCTTTTCCAGGATTTTCTAGAAACAGATGATGGCTTGGTATAGACTTTATAGGCCATGGTACCTCAATAAGCTACACTCCAAACTCATTGTATTGAAACACCTACGGTTTTGGAAGTTAGTACTTAAGAGATTATAAAAACTCAATATAGAGCTAAAAAAGCAATTACTCTGATATCTTCTGTAATATGCTATCGCCTGACATTGCTCTTGGCTCTGTCCCAGTCACTGTGTATCTTGTGATCTGGTGCTTGGGAAAATTACAGCTGTCATTATCACATTCACAGATGACCAGCAATGTGTCCAACACCATCTTATTACCATGGGATCACGGCTGAATGGACCGTTTGATTATTCACCAAGCTCATTAAGAGCTATCCGTACACTGTAATTAATGTGTAATTACTGTTACAGTAATTAAAAGCTTAAGGACCCAGGGCACAATCAGGGTCTTGATCTTTCTTAAGTAAAAAGAAGAAGGCCCAAGATTCATGGAGAATAAAGCATCTATTTGATATATTGAAACTCATCGAATTAAGAAATAATATGAATGACAATTATTTTGTTTTTTTATTATTGTCTGTATTTTGTCATTAATTTTAGCAGCTATTCGGGATATTTCAGTCTTCTTTTTCTTTTCTAACTATAAGGTAAAGAAAAATAAAAAGGGGGCTTCAGTCAGTGCCGAGGTTGTACCTCAATGTCTACAATCTAATATTTAATTAATTTCCTTGGCAAATTTTTACACATCATCCACAATAATATAACTGTAGTATTTTTATTGTTAAATATTTATAGGAATTTCAGTCCCAAATAATGCTTAGAATTAGCCAAATTTAGATAACTTAATCACAACAAATGGTCTTGCCCCGTTTATGCCGTATAATTTGTATTAATATGGACAAAAAATGATGTCTATTTGGAGTGGAGTGGTCTGCACAGTGGTTCCCTTGGCTTAGAAATGGTTAGAATGCCTTTATTTCCAAAAATCCAGGGTGGCTTGGAAGCTGCTCGTTCCTGTGACCCACCCGACCTTCAGTTCAGAACTACTCGACACTTCATTGCATTTACTAATTCTAATAGCTACAATATTATAATGAAGATATTTCATACTGAGACTTCAAAACCATTTCTTATGTGATTAAGTAAATTAAAGCATGTTTAATTTGATTAAAGGAAAACATAAACACTTCCCATCTGTTATTCAGTCTGCTTGAGGTTTTCGGTGCATTCTGGAATGAAGAATTCACCCTAAGGAAAATGTCTGCAGGGACTGAAAGGGTTCTAATGAGCTCAGGAAATAGGAAGTATTACCCATCTCTGTCCTGTAGAAATAAGATGATTAATTAATATGTCACACGTTCATTTGTTTCTGGCCAGAACATCAATTGTGACTTTTATACCCGTGAAACAGGTACTACAATTCATTTCTGTGTAAAACTTCATCTGCTTTAATGCTTATAAGAGAATCGAACTAAGCATTGCTTTATATTTTAATCCATTATTTGTATCTAGGTGCATTGCTGAGTCATTTCTGTATTGTTTTTCGAATGACCCTTTCACTCCTTTCAATCCCGCGACTCCGGATTTTGAGCGCTCAGCAGTGAACTTGTTTGAGTGCAATTATCTAAATGTAGCAGACGGAGTGTAAATATCACCATGCATGAGTGGGCTGAGTGGTTGAAAGGAGGTGACACGGGGAGATTCTTGACAGACGGGGCAATCAAACTAGAATGTGCTAATTTTTACAGTCTGTAGGGTAAGCATGGGGTACGCATAAGGCCTACACCCTATGAGCAATTTCTTTATGTAAGTGGTAGTACTTTAATAAGTGCCTAATTGAGGCGGCTTATCGTGGGCTGACTGTTTTAATCACTTTCCCACTGATTAAAAGTAAATAGCCAGTTGAATGGCTTTTCTATTGCCTTTTGTGAAATATTTATAACAGACTTAATAATGTGGCCTCCGATATGCTGATAATTTGAACGTTATACAAATACAATGGATCTTTAAAAAGTTTCCCAACTTTAATTTTTGATGGTAGCGATGAAGGTTGGCGGAGTAGTTATCTTGTCTCAGAGAGATTATACTCTGGATTTAGCACCATCTCAAAGAAGAATCTCTCAAAGAATATTTAAGGGAAGGACACTTTTAATTAAAATGGTTTGAGGCTTGAGACATAACAAAGAAAGGTGAATGTAGAAAATTGATTTTTTTAATTAATAGAGTTTAAAAAAATAGTATGTACACTTCATGATGCTCCCTCGTAGAATTTAATACGTAATCTCTTCCTCTTCCCTCTACAGTTCTAACAGCCTCCACTCTTCTATGAAGACCTGCCAAACATTCAGTCAATAGAGCATTTGTCAGGTCAGGGGTCAGATCTGGTTCACAACTTTGTAAAAAACATACTAAAGATGTTTAGTAGGGTCAAAGTCACTACTGTGAAGATACCATTTACAAATGATTTTCCATAGTTGTTTGCAGTTACTGTGTATTTATGTTGGCCACACAAACAAGCAGCAAACTTTAAAATCAGATGCAGAGCATGGTGAAATTGTTACATGGCCATATTAACATAGTATAACCTAACACAAAAGGGATTTCTTCATTTGCTCTATCTGTCTGTCTGTCTTTTTATTTGTCTATCTATTTTTCCTTAACAAATGCTTATGAGAAACAGTCTCCCCTAAATTTTAACAGTGAACCAATATTACTACAGAAAATAAATGTTTTTTAAATCTTCAATGTGAAGAAAATTTCAATTTTATTGACATTGTAATTAAAAAATCGAAGCAAATAACTTTCATTTTTAAAATGGGATTTTAATACCATGGTATAAACAGATGTTGCCTTGCTAGATAATAAAGATAGGCTTTGGTGCTGTAGGCCTACATCACCAACGATTAATTTAACAACTGGGTAATATTGATTTCGCTGTCACAGCTCACAAATTGGGTTTTGTCAGAAGACTATTCAAGTGTTCAAGCATCATTTGGCTATATAAGCCATGTGTCAGAGTGATGGCTAAAATATGTCGCTGTGACAGAAAATACAAGAACGTATAAGGCATGACGGTCAGTTTAGGATATCATCCTCAGCAGAGGTGACGTATCTCATCAGGAACTTAGGGACATTATTTTGGATGGATGTCTGGAGTAAAAGGGGAAGATTTTAATGTTTTTTGGTGTAAGTTAGTGATGGAATTGAATTTGCTAAGTGACAGCTGTGCTCTGCTACTCTTGGCTGTAATATTCCGTAGCTGTCGTCCTCTTCCCTCCCCGATCGCTACTAATAACACAGTCCATCAAGGTCACCTATAGCCATGTCTCCCTAAAGACTGTCCCCAATCCACACATGCTGGCAGATCAACGAAATGCATGGCAGCCGCCTCAATGAAAATGTCAGAACAAATAGCCTGGATCAAAAGGCTCAATTTCTGACAATTACAGTTGCCCTGGCTTTGTGTTCTTTTCATTTCCCTCATGGTTCCTATTTGAAGCCACAGCCTGTCACTGAAGGTGAATCGAGTAATCAAGGCGCAATTTGGGTAATTCGGGTGGCTCTGCGGCACCTGAGAATGGCAGCTTTGTCTGCAGGGTTTTGTGGGTAATAGTGGTTAACTGGTCGTGAGGTGATATGCTTGGAGGGACTGATTTGCCCGGCTGTCAGAGTGATGCTTAGTGGTGGCACGGCGTATGTGAGGCTTGAGCTACTCTCCCAGCAGACTTGTGACTGTCACAGATGGAGATAGGGCTGTCAGCCTATCAAATCTGTTGTGGCCAGATAAACACAGCCCAAAGGAATCAGACTCAGACCACCGCAAGACTGTCCTGTTAGAGCTAAATGTTTGTGTTTATTTGTATTTAAATATGCACTAATAGGGTAGACCTATGAATGCTTACACTCTATGGATAATGTAACAAAATGGCAACTTCAAGCCAATGTGTTTTGAAAAATGGTGGAAATGTTTCCCTAGATATTGGTTGGAGAATTATGCACATTAATAATTAATAAGACATTCCATAGATATGACAAAAACAAACAAAAATAAACATTACATGACAAAATTAGCTTACTGGTGGTGCCCAGTTGAAGCAGTGGGACTTTCCACTAGCAAACTGATAGCTAGAGTTAATACACCCAGGTTTGAAACTCAGCCTTGCCACTGGTGGCTGGACACCACACTAGCCATTAGGATGTACAAACCAGTACATGGTAGTGTCCCAAGCCCGGATAAATAGGAGGGCTGCATCATAATATGCTATATTTGTTCTCTTTTCAGCTAGAACAATTAGAACAGTTATTCTTCTGAGAAGGCTTCTCACAATAAATGTGTGACCAATCCATTTTAAAATGAGCATGTATGGATGGTCAAGAAAACCTCAAATGATGTTCTAGTTCATTCAAAAGCTGGTCAGTGGGGTTGAGGTAAGGGCTCTGTTTAGGTTACTGAAGTTTCTTTAAAACCAAAGTTCTCTTGAAGTCTTTATGATGGTTTGTGATGGTTTGTTATTGTAAGGATGCAGAGAGGACCCCAAATTACCCAAATTGTTCCCTCAAAAGTGGTAAGAATATAATTTCCTTTTTATAATACTAGTTCTTTTTGCTGCTGCATATAGTTGACAAATATGATCAGGAACAAATTGAAGTGTTCAATCCATCTACTTAAAGTCACAAATTGAACCTGGGACACTGAAGTAATGCAACATCAAAACTTTTTATAAACAATATTGTGCAGTCACTGAATTTTAAATGAATAATTCATTAAATAAAGTGATAACGTACATAACGTAGACTACACACATCAGTTAATGGATCAAAATGCTACCTGCTATGCTAATTCTTATAAATGAATAATTGTACCATTAAAAACACTTAAATTACATGAGGAGTTTGTTATGCAGTTCAGATTTTTGAAGCACACTTTAGTTGATAAATGTATTGATGCATGTCCCAAACTGCCTTCTTTTCTCAATACCAAGATTAATTTGCCTGGCACTGAGCCTAATTGTACTCAGCATGTACACATGAACTGCTTATATTTATTACAAATGATTCCCATCTTATTGTTCATTTATATTTTCAGGCTGTTACTTGTACTATGATATCAATCACATGCTTTACAAATATGCTTATAATATGAATGCTTAATGAAGTGCTAATGTTAATTGAAGAAAGGCAGTTTGGTTAAAAAATACACAATTAAAACTGGCTAAATGTGAGGCACACAAAAGAGTACTTCAAAAACTTATCATTCTTTACTTTCAGTAACAGCTTATTCGCGAGCTGCAGCGATTTACATTATACACTACCTTCGAAGGCTGCCGGGCATAGCTCCTGAAGGAAGTCTGGCTTGCTTTATTTTGTAATTGTAATTTCTAAATATGTTACTAAGCTTTAACAATATGGATGTCCATGTTTTGCCATGCCAATAAAGCGACATATAAGTTAAGTGATGTTCAGTTATACACCGATCAGGCATAATATTATGTTCATATGTACCACTGTTCCTTTCTCAGACCACTTTTGACACATACTGACCACTGCAGACAGGGAACACCCCACAAGAGTGGCAGTTTAGGAGATTGAGGAGAGTGTTATAATCATAATGTGTATTGCATTACGTGTGTTAAATTACTGACAAGAAAGCATATCTTCTATTTGGTTTTTGGTGGACCTTTTCTTGGGTTCATGTGTTGTGGCTAAAAGTTCTGGGTTTGCTTTCAACCCCTCTTAAAATCCACATGTCTACTTAAATATGTGAATTAGCTGAAAGAGGCTTTTATTTTAAATCAGCAAACTTATTATTTGAGGTTTTGTTTTGCGTGAATTCGGTCTTTTTCAGACTAGAAATCTGAGTGATGTGCCTAGGTGAATGTATCTTACTGTATCAAAATTGTTCTATATGTTGTTTGTTTACTCGGTCAGCATCATTTTTTTGTCTCTCCTGAAAAGTTTGGCTTTTGATTTGTGGTTTTCATCAGGTGATATATATGGTATGCAGAAAGAGGTGTTGCTTTGTCCTTTGCAGTTTAAAACATGTCTGTATAAAAGTGCCTTCCTGTGAAGAGCAGTCAAAGTTTATTTTCATACAAACTTAAAATTGCAACACTTATATCCCACTTCTGGTAAATATTTCTCACTTTGAATGCCAGCTTTGCACCGTGTTTTGGAGCTGGGTTTTCGAACACACATTTGTATACGTTTCATGAGAGACACAAGGACGAAAAGGCCATTACCCATGCTGCACAGCGAGTGCACCAAAAGCAAGGTGTTTTTCTTTCAGTGAAATTGCCCAGATTTCCAGACGGCGATGGGTGAAGTGGCTTGTGAAATGAGGATTGATGTGTCCATTTGTGCCGAGGCGCAATGAAGGGGTGTGTCTGCTTTCCCCTGCCTTGGTACAATACCTGGCTGTGATTTAGTACGGTAGCAGGCCAGTATTAATTACTCGTTGTGTCTGGGGTATAAATTCGGCAAAGACTTTTGCCATAATTCTTATTCTCTGTCCTTTTCATAAGGTCATCTCCTACAAACCTGGTTCTAAATTTCTGGTCTTGTAAACAAAATAGGCATAAGGTAACTTGTTATTCTTTCACATCACTGATAACAAATAATTTTTAGCTTTGTTGTTCATATAATAGCACGCTAGACATTTACTAGGGTCGGACACAGGCAGAGATGAGTGGGAAGGGCCGGAATGAAATGGACATTTAAGAAAGACCCGGCGATGTTTTAAATAATAGTGCAGACCATCTTGTGCGACACCATTTATCTTAGTGTGCTGCTGGGAGGAAAAGACATTTTTGGAACGTTAGAATTAAACATGAGCTCGAAAATGAAAGAGCAGTTTAATTTTAGAAAGTAGCTTTCAACCTGTAATTGTATCTACCTCCAAAGAGCCCTCTATCTTCCTCTTGCAGAGTGCGGCTCTTCAGGCACCTTTAAATCCTTGTTTTCTGCCATGTTTGATTTGGTGGTACAGTAATTATTCAAATTCAGACTATTCTATTACGGCTTGGTGTGTTAAAAAGCTGGTAACATCCTAGCTTTTATAGAAAGGACAAAAAATTAATGCAGAAACGTATTGTCGGAGGGATCCACTTCTAAGAATTTGGATGTTTTCAAACTATTAACATAAACACTTTTTCAATAGATTCTGAGTCAATTTGTTTTAAAATAATCAAATAAATCAGAACCGAGACTCGAACCTGGATGGATAGAATCTCTGCCCCACAAATATTTTTTTGTTGTTGGAATTCTTGACAATTTAGCCACAAGAGCATTTGTAAAGCTGGGCACTGATGTTAGACAAGAAAGTCTCAGATGTTGTGCCAGGTCATTCCTAAGCTTCTCAGTGAGGCTGAGGAAAACCAACTTTTCCTGGAACATGAAAGTTCATTACTGAAACCTAAAAGGAATTCAAAAATAAGATCTGGTGTCCCAATTCTGTCCATATAACATACAGTTTTTTAACAAACAAGTCGTTATAGTGGATTGCTCACTTATGCTAGCTATGATATATTGTCGAATATTGTAAACAGTGGCATATGAATGATCTGTGGCTCAAAATATTGTGCAGATGATAAATTCTGGCATGTGGCGACCTACAAAACAAGGTCGTAAATCGATTTCCCCGCTTCCTCGGGCTTGAGGCATGTAGCCTGCACTGGTGTGTACAGCTGTGCACTGTATTGCGAGGTGTCAAAACGATGCAAACGGTGATTGATGATTCTAATTAGACCTTTTGTAATTCCCAGTGGCCCCTCGCTCTAATGTGCGGTCATAAGGGGGTAGGGTTAGGTGGCCCGGTTTTATCTGTAATTCATTATCTGATTAGTAGTCGCCTGTCAGGATTATTGAGGACGGAACGAAGGAAAGAGAAAATGATTGAAACAGTGTGTGTGGCTGGGACAAGGAAAGAGTTAAAGAAATAGACGTGATTTCAGGTTCAAAGGAAGGATAGACAATGACTGCCATTCTGCATGATGTTTATTTTATCAGACGGGCACAGGTGGGCTGTGTTCCTGACATTGGTTGGGGCTGGCAGGGAGATAAGAGTGGTAATGATGCCAGGTGGGAATAGCTTGGACTACTGGGGGAAACAGATGCACCACACACACACTTTCATAGCCGCCCAGTCGCACGTCTTCTATCGGCTTTTGTTTCAGATCATACACTGTTGACTTTGTCTTCCTGTGTTTACTGTTTATTTACACAGCCTGGGTAGAAGTACAAGGAGGTAAATGCCACATGGACAAAAGTCGAATGTTATTATGTTTGAATCTGCATTGTCTTCAAGTCAAAGAATCAGAATTGCTTGAAGAGATTTCTGAACCAGAGGGATCTGAGAATTGGAGACCTGTGACACCTGGGGTCAGGCTTATCTTTTTCTCTTAGATTTCAAACTTAGATTTTTTGTATAGAGTTCCCAACATAATTCACCAATGATCACATCCACAGATCATCATTAAAAGTTACATTGGTCATTTGGTCAATGTTACATTTAATGTCCCAACCTGTACTGCACTGTGTATTCTATCAAAACCAGCATTAAATTAGTCGGACCACATGTACATCAACCACTCGTGTCCTTCCTTGGACCACTTTTGATAAATACTGACTACTGCAGACCAGGAACACCCCACAAGAGCTGCAGTTTTGGAGGTGCTCAGACCCGGTCATCTAGCCATTACGGTTTGTTCCATATGCTTCTAAAGTCAAGTTTGGGGATAAAATTGTCACTTGCTGCCCCCCCACTAACAGGTGCCGTGATGAGAGAATCAGTGTTATTCCCTTTTACTGTCAGTGGTCATAATATTTTGCCTGGTCAGTGTGTGTATACATTTACAAAACGCGGTTGAAATCTGGAATAAAGACCATCAGGCAAATTCATGTTGCAAGTTACTAGTTAATGTTGCGTCTAAAAGATGACTAAAAATAAAAATTATCAGCATCATAATAAATATGACCAAAGTGTATTTATATTTACATATATGCTATGTGAGGGGTCTATGGATGGATGGATGCTTCACCTTTTTCCTAAATGAAATGATTGCAGTCAGGTTAATGCAAAAAAGGAAAGCACAAATAACGACAGCATCATTCTGCACTCTGTTCACCTTAAATATCAAAGAACTGGGGCTAGATTAATATTAATCTAGAATATGAATTGGAATTAATGTGTAAACCTGACCCATGACCCTGAGCAGAATAAAGTGCTTACTGAAGATTAATGACAAACTGCTGTACAAAAAGCTGAAGTGGCCCCCGACAGTAAATCTTCATTTACAAGAACTGTTAGACGCAACATGTAGACGCAGACTGGAGGAAAAAATAATGTTTACAGCTCCTGTAATAACCGCAAAGCATTGTCATGATGAGGGTTGAGTATTTGAGCTCTGAATAAAGTGAATTTGCTGTATTTCTTTAAGATCTAATTAACTATTGCAAGCGAGTGATTCACAGTGATGTTGGATTTAATAGAAGAGGGCTTCAATTAATTACACTGAACAAGAATGTCCTGGAGTCATAGCATGTGGCCTCAAGTTTACCAGCAATTTATCATTCAGAACGACTTTTGGAGCTTGGATTGGAAAGATTGTGCAATAGAAATTCAAATTTGGCAGGAGCAGGTCTTATGTCTTACATCTTTAAATTATGAAGATAGATTGAAGGATGCCCCAGCCAAAGAGAAACATTTGATCACTTGAGTGTGTTTGTTAAGTAGTTTAGGCAGATCGTCTGACTGCACTTTTAATCAAGGCTTTACTCCTTACCAAGGGCCATAACTAGCATATCACCCCTTACACTGACATGTGTGCTGTAGCCAACTGTTGTTTTTTACCTGTACAAGGTGGAGACCTATATCGGTCCACAGAGATTTCCCATTTCAGCCAGGAAAAGGTCATAATTGCAGCATTATTATTGATAAATCAGTAATTATTGATAAATCCCTAAGACCCTCCATTGCCATTTGCTTGTTTGTTAATTTTTAATGTTATAATTACACCCCTTCCAGCAGATGCAGTAGATTCAATAGTTTTTCACAAGGTTTTTGGACTGTGGAACTGTGGGAGGAAACTGGAGCACCTGGAGGAAACCCACACAGACACAACAAGAACATGCAAACTCCACACAGACCCAGACCCAGGACCTTCTGGATATGAGGCGACATTTCTACACACTTAGCCATTGTGAAACACTCCATTCCCATTTAAGGGGCATATCAGTTGTAAGCAGAGCTGAATGTGCTTTGAATTAATTTATCTGAATCTATAAGATTATATATAAAGGAAGTAAAAAATATACCGAATATATGGAAATTCAGGGTTAAAGTTATTTCTCAAGGGCCAAGCATTGGTGGGGTATGAACAAGTGACCTTTCTTTTACTAGTCCTGTAGCTTAACCGATGCACTACAGCTGCCCACAATGTGAACAAATGGGTTCTGGGTCATCCAAAAACAACAAGCTTAAAGCAAGAAAAGAACCTGGATGAAATGCCTCACATTTTAAATCTGGAAGGCTTTAGCATGCTGTAGTACCCAGAAGAATCTGTCTGGAAATGAGCCATAATCAAACCCTCTCCCTAGGGCTGCACCCAATGCTGCACACCACCCACTACTAGCTGTGCTACTGTGACACATCCGATTCCAAATTAGTTCTCATCACTGTACAATAAGAAAGTATTACAGAGTCGAGATAATAAATACATCTTTACTCTTCTGTCAGATCAGAAGGTGTTAAATGGTTTATACACAAGACGCGGGTCTCTGCTACCATCTATCATACTGTTCCTTCTATTGGCAAACACATTATATGTTGACGCTTAGAGAAAAGTGCCACTTTCAACAGCTTGTCAAGCTAATTGCCACATCCAATAAACTTGCCTTTGTAAGTCGCATTAAAATGACATGTTTTACTTTAACTGCCCCATCAATAAACTCGCTACTTTGCTGAAACATTTATCATTGGCCATGCCAAGCTGAAAGGAAGCAAAACATCTTTAGCATGTGAGGTGCTACACTGAAAGGCAAATTATTTAGTAGTTTTGTTTGCTAGTATATAACATATGCTTCTATTTGATACAGTACAGAAAACTAGGTTAATTGGTTCTAGCATTCTAGCAAATTGGTAAAAAAAAATGGCATGTCTTACCTCTGAGGTACAAACTTATTGATTTCTTCATTCTGGTTTGGTTAAAGGAAAGACTGGCAGGAAACACTGGACAAATGCAGGAATACTTGTGAGGGCCAACAATGGCAATAAAGGGTTAAGAGCCCAAGGGCTTAACTGTAGAAACTTGGCAGTGGTCACTAGTCCATTGCCTTGACCTTTTCACTACTTTGGTCATCTGTGTTTTTCTGGACTCCATCCATCTTCCAAAGATGGAAACACAGCATCCAAATCAACTCCTTATTGAGCCTAGGTGCAAGTAGGTAAGTCTACTGTATAAATACAATTGAGATAACCAGGGATGGTTTGGTGCCTTCATTCGGGAGTATCTCCAGCTTCGGCCTAGTGCATTGTAAAAACACCACCATCACTTATCAGATATCAGAAAGTCCCTGTAGATAAGTGAGTGTGCTACATGTTTTCTAACTACGTTTTCTAAACAAAGAAAACATACTAAACACAATATCAGAACCCACAGTATAACTATAAGTATAAATATAGTATAGTATAGTATAGTATAGTATAGTATAGTATAGTATAGTATAGTATAGTGTACCAATTTGTACAAAACAACAATGAGCTTCCCATTCATACCAGCATCTTAAAATTGGAGTGTTTGAAAAAAAAGAAACTATATTTAATTTATTAAGAAAATCTCCTCCCACCCTCCCCGTTTCCAAACAAAATATAAAAGTGTGGAAACATTTTGAAGAGCCCTCGTAAATTCCAAATTCATTTGTTTTTCAAATATACTTATTTTCGTATGAACATGACCTCGGGCTCTACTCCGGCTCCATAGATTTTATGCACAGCCGGGAAATTCTAATATCCCGAGCAGAAAGCAGTTCTTTAAGGAGCATTATGGCCGCTACATAGATTTGATACCTGATTACTTAATTAATTTAAATGTTATTGATTTTTTTCTTTGCCTGCACTGGTGCACAAACCAGCTCCCCTTGCTCCCCTGATGAATATATTCCTTTAACAAGAAGATAATAACCAGGCCATGATAATATTTTTATGAAACTGCATCTAACACGTTTACACAAAGGCGCACAGACTGTAATTATAATGTCAATGAAAATGCATTGTTTAAATGGCTGTTGGTAAAATGAGTTAAACAAAAGGGCCTCCATCCTTTTTTAAGGATATCTCCTCGGGTATTAATTATTGCTGAATTTCAATTAAGTCCTTGTTTTTAGCAGAAAATGGTCTGCACCAAGGAATTCGTCTTGTTTTGAGCTTCGGAATGACCTGCCGAATGCATTCCGCCTATATTCCCCATGTACCTCAGACGTATGAGCTATACGAATCATTAGTCCATGCAAGGTCGTAGCTCTTTTTCCTTCTTTTTCAATTTATCCTGCCCTCTATCTTTCATCTGTCTTTTCAATTTCCTACCCCTTTTTACACCCCCTCCACCCTTTCCGTTTATATCTCACTCTTGCTCTGGTGGGATTTTCAGATTTAGTTTATTTGCATCTTAATAAGGGTTGAGTGTTCAATACCTCAGTTGTCTAAGTAGCTGAAATAGGGCGCTTATAATTATTCTACCATTAACATTCATAGGACACTATTTCCCTAAACCCATTTCTTAAGTAACTACAGAGTGAAATGGAGTACCCAGAGCCTTTCAGAGAGCCATTAGAGACATTAAGCTCTTTCTCAACCCCGCATATCACTCCACTGTTTGATTCCACCGACTCACTGTTCCAATTATCTTTTAGCCAAAGTCCTGAATGTACTATTGTTTTGTGTTTTTTTACTTCTCTGTTTAAATAGCTTAGCTTAGGGTCCTTTGTAAATTAGTTGCTTTTTTTTACAATGTAATTAGTCAGGAATACAGATGAAGCTTGATATAATGGATTTTGGATTTAAGTGTACTAAGTCACTCACAAACTTTCTAAACAGCTTATCCAATCAGAGTTGTGTGTGGGGGTCTATTCCATCTTTGGAATGGCACACAGAAAAACCCTCGACACATACACACTTACTCATACACCCACCCATTCATTAAATGGACAATTCAGCATATTTAATTAATCTGCATGTTTATGGACTAAAGTTTTCTTAAGTCAATGGAAGTGCTAAACGAAAGAAGTACATCAAGATGAAAAAGCACTGTGGCCTGTGTATGTGTGGAATACGGTTCTGTAAGAATCAACCGTATGTGCTGAAGCCTATCCCAGCGTTTCAAAGGATGCAATACACACAGAAACACACTGAATAGGGCGCCAGTCGATTGCACACACATACACACACCCATTTACCTGTAGGGTAATTCAGTAATCTGACAACCTGTTGTAGGACTGTGAGGGGAAACCAGAGCTCTCAGGGAAAACCTTTTCGGATTTTTACGGAGCCCTACCGTTTAGTCCGTTAAATTGAGGTTCCTCTTTATACTGACATTTTAATACTTACATTCCAAGCCTTTTTGTTTTTCCAGCTGACAGCATCATGCTATGGTGTTTTGCCGGTGTTTGTTTTTGCTTCGAATGAGTGAATGTAGGGTGATGGATGAGGCTCCATGCTGCCCCTGATACCACTCGGACAGAACCAATGAAAGCAGTAATTGTATGGATTTATTTCATCTCTTCGGGGGCTTTTTGACGTGCCTCTCACTTTCTTCAGCTTTTGCGTTGCACTAAAATCGAAACGATCATGTGGGATTGTTGTGATAATCAGACAGGCCACACAGAAAGAGATAACTGTGCCAGAGGGTCACATTTTGTCTTTGTCACATCTGTTGTGTTGGTCCTTTAAATGCTTTTTTATCCCTTATTTTGAAACTGGTTACAAGAACGTAATGGAATACTTTGTATTTTAATTTGAGATTTAGGTCTTAGAGTTTGGTTTAGTTATTTTTCAATTATCATGCTACTTGGACAGACACTATTATACATATGAAACATGTCCATCACTGAAAAGATTTGCAGATCCTGATTTGTTTTACAGGGCAGATCTCTCTGATCAGCCCTCTGCTTGACAGTCTATTTCTGCCAGGGCTCGGGAAACATTATTTATTCCAGGCAGATTGGATAAATTTCATACTGTATGGTGAGAAAATAAATCATTGTTGAGAAATATTAATACTCTGGACTTTCCTTCTGGCCTCTGACGCATACGTCAGGCAGCCTTTCATGCCGATTTTTACAATTTGTCACCCTCTCTTTGCTTTGTGTAAAGAATTAACACTTTCTTACCCAGTGTAAAGCATTAAATTACTCATAAATTCTTCATGAAATTTGGTGAATGAGTTACAGTTATAATAGAATAAGTGGTATTTTGTGAAATGTTCGGTTCCATTCCCAGTGTATGCATTCAATTCTGTCGTGCAGCTGGGCTATTCTCCCAAAATCAATAAGTCCCTTTAATCTCATGATCATTAGCATTGAAGAGTAAATTAGACAACGATTTTTAATTTGAAAATCTAGGGCTTCAGTTGCTCACCTAGCAGGGATGCTCAATAGTAACTTTGCACACCAGTAACCAGACTGAACTGTCAAACTCACACTGTTCCCTGCTTCTAACATCAACTTTAAGGATGAAATGTTCACTTGCAGCCTAATTTACACCCCCCACTAACAGGTGCCATGATAAAAACATAAATAAATAATGATAAACCTTTATTAACTAATTTATTAAGCAGGGGTGTTGTACACATATTGATGTTTTTTCTCTTAATGTAATCTTGAAAGAAAGAAAGACATTTCTGGTTAAATCTTGTTAAGATTTTGTATTTAGATTCTGTAAAATAAACTTTAGCACTGTTTGAAATCAACTATTCCAATGACATAACAAATGAATCACCTTTATTAAAGAATAAAAGAAGTATTTTAAATGGTTCACAACGTAAACCAGTTCACTGGCATCACCCGCATTGTGTTTGACCTTTATATGATTTCAGTTAAATAAAAATATTTAGTTGATTATCTGTGTTGGTATTCATTTAAATCAAATCCTATGAAGCATACACAAAAGGAACTTTCATGAGATGGACGCATTCAGCAAGCTGTGTCAGGGTCTCATTTCCACTCATGTCTCAGTCTTTCCTTTGAAACAGTCCTTGAATGGATCCATTAAGGAGAGTATTGATTAGCCTGCCAGAATGTTACGGCTTTCCCTTCTCTCTGATTGGAATATCTCTGGAGAGCCATTGAATCATATCAAGGGGGGATAATTGAAAATGAGACAGTGTAAACAGTAAGAAATTGGTTGTGATCCTCAGATCTAATCTAGGACCGAAATGCTTTTAAATGCTGAACTTTCACTTAGAGAAAAGGCTTGAGCAAACACGGTCTGTCACTCAGCAATTTCGCTGTTAACAGGGATAAAGTGAACACTTCATTATTTTGAAGATCCGTTTAATCTGTCAGTTTTAAACGAAAATTGATTTCTAACTAACATTGACAAATCACAATACCATGTCCTAATAATAATAGACACTGAAGTCGATACTTACAGTCATCTGTGATTAGAGAAGGGTGTTTTATTTATTTAAAAGTATTTTAACGTCATGTTTTACAATTTGGTTGCATTCATGACAGGACCCAGGCATGGAAAATGTCACCATGGGAGGACCCCGGAGCAGCCGGAGTAAAAACCCATGTAGACATAGGGAGAACATGCAAACTCCACACAGAAAGGACCCAGACTGCCCCACCTGGGAACAAACTCAGAACTGCTGTGAGGCGACAGTGCTACTCCATAGCCACCATGGAAGGGTGCTAAGCCTTAGTATGCCATTTGAACAAATTGCAACACTAACTGTAAAACGTTTGGCACAGTAGAGGAACGTAAATATAAAGGACAATAATTTTACAGTTAAGACAAATATGTAATGTTTCCTTTAAACTTCAGCTGTTTAACAGTGCAGCACAGTACAGACCAATCTAGCACTAGTACTCTTTTACTATGAAGCCATACTGCTCTAGAATATAACTTGGTATTATCTTCCTGTAACAATCATTGAAGGGATAATCCTAAATTTTGAATGCTGAGGTGTACAGATCCATTTTGTAGCAACTTATGATGTTTTGAGAGGCGTGAAAGATACTCCTGTCATTAGCACTAACGCTGCATTTTTCATTACAGATGTTCATTTTTCCATTTCAAGGGGCAATCTGTATGCACCGGGTTGGATTTTGAGGACAAAGGGTGTGTTATTGTGTGGTGATTTGGAGCTTGGAATTTTGTGCATTGGTTAAAGATGGTTGATTAATGCAATTGAGGTAACTGTTGAGGTACAAAGAATATCCGGAGTGAAGTTATGTAAGTGTGCAAGAAAGTTCTGTGTGGAAAGAGCATTTCTATGTTGATTGGTAGAGGTCGATGGCTTCTGAAATTAGGTCTATGGTCAGGCTACTGATTCTACCCTAGACTGTACTCAGAAAACTGTTTTATCATTCTAAGCCTGACCATCTGTATTTGTAGCCTAGCAGCACATAAGGTACTGGAGTAATCAAAAAGTTGCTGCTTCAAGCCTTATGGCTGCCAGCTTTGTCACTGTTGGGCACTTGAGCAATGTTCTTGATTCTCAATTTCTCAGACTGTATACTATCACAGTACTTTAATTCAATTTGTATAAAAAGCATCTGCTAAATATGCGTAAAAATAGTGGTACCTTTGTACAGGCGGAGAAGAACTGAAGACCTGAAAAAAATCCTTAATAAAAGCCTTTTTAGATGTCTTTTTCGATCCTCTGTCTCATAATCTCCAGGCGTTTGTTTGAGTGTCAGCTCTTTCCTGCTTGTTGATAGGCAAGAACTTACCTACATTGTTTGTTTGATCACAGTAAGTCAGTGCATGTTTAAAAAAATGCTCTCAGCAGGAAGAGCTGACTATTGAATTCCTTTACCTCCAACACAGGCAGGGCCCAGAGTAAGGCAACAGAGTAAATATTACAACCTTCTCTCTATGAAAACTATTGATTGGAACCGGCTGTTACTGAGCTAGTCTAATGCACAAGTAAAGCAAAGTCATTAATTACTGAATTTTACAGCTGTGACAAATGGACATGAGCGCTGTATGAAGTCGAAGTGCTTTTCATGGCAAGTAATGTGCATGCGTGTCAGCTAAAACAGCATGTCCCTCCCCAAATTAGCCAATTAACAACCTGATGGCTCTTCGTTTGTACAGAGAGAGGGTGTGTGGGAGGTGATGGAAGAAAAATCACACATTTTAACTACAAGCATTTCATGGTCAGTCACCACCCCATGCAACGAGAGCAGAAACTTCATGAGTCGCCATAATACATGAGCCATGAACGTTTTCGGTGGCTTGTTGCGTGCTAATGAGCTACACATAAGATGCGCAGAAATCTTAGCAACGTGTCCAGAACAGACTGCGTAGTAATTTAGATGTGTACACGTGAGGCAGTTGTTTTCAAGTAGACTATATGGCCAAACAAATCTTTAGACCCTTTTGAGTTTGTATGTTTTAGACTCACCTATTGTTAATTTGTAGAAAAAAATATTTTTTTGACGGCTTTATTCTTGTCAGGGTCACAGGTTTCACATGACACTGAATCACAGACAGGTATATCTGGTCTCCTGAACTAAGCTATGGCACAAAAACAAACACAAGAAGGATGAGAAGTATAATGATACCATGCTTTAAAATTTCATGTCATTAATAAGCAAGCAATCAAAGTTGTGTGTGTGCTGACAGGGAGCATAAAGTCAAGGAGAAATAAAATGCATTGGGTTACGCGACCAGCAGTGTTTGTCTGTTCTGGTGGTTAATAAATATTTTTTTTGCTCTGTCAAGAATGATAAGGTCATACATACTGTAAAACAAGTTGGTGCTGATTTATTCTTATAGAAAATATATTTTTACAAATCCCTCCCTG
>JAYDZG010000004.1:4290862-4318122 GCA_034509265.1 Microcambeva bendego
TCTGTCAGCCGACTGATATTCAGATTTTTAGCATGCTATATATGGAAAAGCTTTGTAAACAGATGGGTTAACACAGTACTTTTGATCCATGGTTGTTGAATAACAAAAAATGGTAGATTCCTCACTGTATTGCTGTCTATTGTTCTGACTTGGATGTAAATACAACATTCAATTAGCAATTCAGACAGTAACTTTAGCCATTTTAATAATTTCAACAATAATAAAAAAAGTTGTTGACCATAGTGGATCAATGACACAGTACGCCGCTCAAAAGAGTTACGTTGAAATAACATATGCGTTTAAATTCTTCTCTGTTTATTTTACACTGTGCTTGGTTTCCTCACGTTTGATGAATTACTCCTCAGATTTAGTAACAGTCGATGCCAGACTGCTACGGTAGGTTAAATCAACAGAATGCCATGCGTCATATTTAGCAAGTGCCAATGGCTCTGTTCCACCAGGAAGTTGGAGAGCCGATGAGGAGATGAGCAGTCTGACTGATTGTGGCTAAGCTTTAGCCTTTGATCTTGAGCATAAGGCAGGGTGTCTGATGAGAAGCCTGGTTGCCTCTCATCATCCGTCATTGAGGAAAATGTGTTAGGAACCGATAGCACTAAGTGCCAAGGGGAGCTGAATAAGTGTGAACGGTCCAGCTTGCTTGGTTCTTGGTAAGTTCTACTGTCCAGTACAGAGACAGAGCTGCATTTACACACAATAGCCTGACCAAGTCCCATCCAAAAAAATAATTTAATAAATAAATCAATAAATGGGTCCCTCCAAACTATAAAAAAATCAATAAATGCATACATAAAAAATAATGAAAACAAGAGTGGTGACAAGTATGCACAATACATTTAATTCCAAATTTGATATGGTAGAGGCTATACATAAAAATACATTAAAAACAAACCATAGAAAAGCTACAGTCTAGACTTTAGTCAAGCTACAGATCAGACTGATCCTCAACCAAATGAGCGCTGGAGCTTTCTAGCCTCTGCATGTTCTTTCACTGCTTGTATTGGAAAATTTACAAGTTACTAATAGAAACTTATCACAGATGTTAAGGTGAACTAGTAATCAGAAAGTGGCTGGAATTATTAGGCAGGAATTATTAGGCAGCAAGTGAACATTTTGTCTTGAAGGTTGACATAAGAAGCAGGAAAACTGTAAGTGTAAGGATTTGAGTGAGTTTGACAAGGGCCAAAGTGTGATGGCTAGACGACTGAGTTGAAGCATATCCAAAACCTGTGGCGTGTTCCAGGTCTGCAATGGTCAGTATCTATCAAAAGTGGTCCAAGGAAGGAGCAATGGTAAACCAACGACAGGGTCATGGGTGGCAAAGGCTCGTTGATGCACGTGTGGTCAGATCCAACAGACGAGCTAATCCGGCAGTTTTGTTGTGTACTGGGCATCCAAAGGGGTACCAACACAACATTAGAAATGTGTTCATAATGTTTCACCTGAAGTGGAGGCTGTCAGGGGGAAACTGAGTGGAGCAAGTCAAATAGCTGCCTGTAAAGTGATCAGGTTAGCAAAATCTATAGTGGCTCACCACATAAAGGTCTCTTCATGTAAAACAATAGCCTGGTAGAACACTTCAGGAGACATTGTTTCAGATAATGACAAGCTCTGGATGCACATATGCTTTAAATGTCTACCCACTTGGAGATTGGACTTTTCTAAAAAGCTTTTCTAAAAATAATGCATGTTTTTAAAGCCAATACAGGAGCCAAGGTGTCAAATGTCACCCAGGGTGGATGCAGTTAAGATCTGATGAAGCAAGTACTGATCTGTGTAGATTTGACTATATTACTGAACTCTGACCATTTATTATTATTATTATTATTATTATTATTATTATTATTATTATTATTATTATTATTATTATGTCCAGCTAGTAACCCATGGAACTGCCAAATAACTTATGGTAGGTAAGGTCCTGGTTTTCAAATATGTCTGGAGCCATGCTGACTGCAATGCATCACACAGCTGCTGAAATTAAGTACTTAGCCAGGGAAGTACTTAGAAGTCTTAGGGATGTTCTTCATAGCTTATATATCCACAAAGCCAGCAATATAAACACCACAGATGTTCCAGTGTTCAAGGACTGCTCCAACCATGGTGAAGATTTTTGACAGTACAACAACAACACAACCTTGGACATTGCTAGAGATGTGCATAAACTGAAAAGTATTTTCAGTAAAAGTATTTTTATTTACCTACAGGACAACTTTATATAATTGTTTTTTATTTATTATAAATTTGCTATATGCCATTGCTTTTTTACAAACTAAAAACAGTACACAACACCCGTTCTATGTTACATAATCTACTGGGGCAACAACACTCAACCAAAGCATTTTACAGGAATAAACACAACAAGTAAATGACATAGAGGCAGCAATTATTTAGCACAACGGAAAGATTCATAACTCAATAAGGACACAACTGTAGATGATTTATGACCGGGTTTGTGGGACTGCAGACATAAATCAGCCACCTCACCTATCCTGTAAACTTATTTATGGTTGTTGTTTTTCGCAGGCTGTCTTGAGTCGTAATATATATCACTGATTTTAATTACATTTTGCAGGTAGGCTCTTTGTGTTAAACATCACGTTTGTGTAAAGAATGTAATGGCAGGTCGAGTCATTCCCAGATCACACGTTTAATGCTGGAGAGAATTGTTTCTCATCCATTTAAAAAATGAGTCATCATTTATATACACATCAAAAACATTACATAGATGAAAAAGCAGGAGCTCAGACCCCCTAGAAAGAAAACTCCTTATGCATTAATAATATTTTCTAATAAAGTTTCCCCCCCTTTGTGTCACCGCCCACAAGTTAAATCATGTTAAATCAATTCAAAACGAATCACAGGAGCTACAGCCCAGGTCAGACTGACCTTCAACCAAGTTGGAGTTGGATTTTGCAAGTATGATATAGAAACAAGTGACCAGTCAGGCACATCAATCAGTGACAAGCAGTAACAATCATTCATTTAATTGGGTTTGTTTGAAAGCTCTATATAGATGCCATCTTAGACTCCAGAGAAGAATGCTGTCCAACATCTTAGATGCCATAAATCTTTATGCTTTGTGCAATGAGCAAACCTCGATGTAATCACTGTCTAAGTAGTGAATCTCAAATCTTCTTTACCGAGGCAGCTGTGTATATAGAATTTAGGCAGCAAGGCAGCACAATATGTTTTGGAACACACCCATTGACTTATTCCCAGCCTGTTTTAAACACCACATGAGTCTGATTCACTGGGCAAAGGGTAGGACAGGTTGGCAGTTTATTACACAGACACACACACACACACACTGACACATCATTTCTTATTAAAATCAGAGTAAAAATTTACTTTTGTTCCATAAAACTTCCAATGCAATGATTGTTGGGATTCAGCTTCTGTGTGTAATGGCTATATTTGTCTTTTCATATTTGTTTAGAGGAGATTATTTCTTGTTTATTGTTCGGATGGTGCAGGCGAGCGTTGTCTATCCCCCAGGCCGGCAGCATTAACATGAAACTGGCTCTCACTCCTGTCTAATCCAGGATTTTATACCAAAGAAGGGAATGAGTGACAGGCAGCAAGGGCAAAGATAGCATGTGAGGAATGCAATCTTTTTTGTTTATTTTGTCTTGGTGTAATTGCCTTCTGCTTCTCCCGTGTCTCTAATTCCAAACGTCTGCATATGCAGTTGAATGTTTTCTAAAGTAGCTGCTGACTGTAAGTATATTTGGCAGTTTATGTGCACACATATAATGTAAAAATGCTTTAGAGAGCCCTGAGTAATCATGTTTATGTAATCAACTCGACTACTTAAACATCTGAATCAAGGTGAACTGTAATTCAGTGTTATATATATTCACTCTAGTCAGCAAACTCAGAGTGGATTCCCCCTGTGCTCTGACCCTAGTTAGTCCAAACAAGCTATGACATAGCTTGAAATAATTTAATTGTAATATATATATATATATATATATATATAGTTTCTATATTTCTTGAGCCATCCCTGGGAAACATAAATTATATTTTAATGTACTAGACATCTACTTCATTATCAGCAAGTACATTTCAAGCACATTATTGTTTTGTCACTGATCTCGTCTAATTCAGGCAATTCCAAATATAATTTTGAAAAGAAAACCAACATCTGTGTCAAACAACATTCCTAGTTGGAAAGTTAAATCAAGAAATGCAATGTCTTAGAATCAACTCAAGGCTACATAAGTAAGATTTAGTACACAAATAAGAGCATTTATTTCACCAATATATATATAATGGTAGATCATATTCTATAGCTTGAAATTCTATATTTTAGAGAAAGAAATGATGAGTTATTGTGTCAGGAAAAGCAACCGATCCTGCATTTATTAAGCCAGACCAGGAGAGGCAGTATTTTATTACAATTCAAGGAAATAGAATAAGCATTGATCATCGACCAAATTTTCAATAAAGGGTTTGTAAAATACCTAAACTGTATTTAAATACAATAAATACAAATCTTTTCTTTCATGATGTCTGCAGCAGAAAGACTAGACTGTAAATGCATTTAAAGCTTTCCAAGGCTTATGGATAATTAAAGCAGGTATCAACCTTTTTAAACATTTATTCAAACTATGACCATTCTAACTTGAGTATACTGTAGTCATTGTCGGTAGCTCTCAAGACAATACGACATTTCACACATCTAGTCCAACATTGGTTGGAAAAGCATGATCAAGATTTACAAGTAGTAATTAATCTCCAGACTTGAACAAAACTAAGCCCGCCAGCTGTGAGATGCAGTCAGCATGACTCCAAATACCTGTGTCCCAGCCCATCTAGCTGCTCCGTGCTGCACCATGACGTTGTTTTTGATAATAACTGGATATTAGTCATAATAATGTGACTCAGCACTGTATTTTTCACATCTGTTGTAGTCATGTCTACTTACATACGGCCAACAAAACAAAGCACAAAGCTGAACAAACAGTTTTGTCTTCCTGAACCCACCAAAAGCTATTGGCGTTCAATACGGGATCTTAAATATGATCCAAATTCTTTGAGGATTTACAACAACAGTCCTTATTTTAACCGAGACAACCTGGCAATTATTGAAAGTGTCTTTGATCCTTTATGGCTTTGCTACACAATTCCAGAACTGTCAGCTTCAGCTGGGTGGTATTACTGGTAGACAAAGAAGCAAAAGGGGGAAAAGCTTTTAAACCGTTAGCACAGAATGACTTCTTTTTAATCTCGGTGATAAACTACTTCATTGAAGAACGATCTCGTTTTTCATAAAGTCTTGATTGAAATCTACATGGGAAGGCTGAGCTATCAAAGCTCACAGGAATTCTCGTTTAAGCACGTCAAGTACGAGAAGTGTCGACTGAAGAAAAAACGATCAAGGTTAAACAATGTACACGGTAGCTGCTTTTTCCTTTTTGGAATGAAAACATTCAGTGCCAATACATATACCGATTATTTTAGACTGTCTATTCTTATGCACCGAATACATTTGATTCAGTTGATTTCTCACTCACTCACACTTTTCAGTCACTTATTCAATCAGACTCATGGAGGGGTGCTGGAGTCTATCCTAGCTTTTGCTATAAGGTGACAGTGCTACCCACTTAACCACCAAAAGACCAAAGAGTCTAAATGACCATGACCCTGTCGCCGGTTTAACACTGTTCCTTTCTTGGACCACTGCTGACCCAGGTCATGATCTGAAGAGCTGCAATTTTGGAGATGCACTGACCCAATTGTCTAGCCATCACAATTTGGCCCTTTGTTTCTGCTTCTAAGATCAACTTTGACAATAAAATATTCAACTGCTGCCTAATCCCACCCATTAAACGGTTTCATGATGAAGAGATAATCAGGGTTATTCAAATCCCCTGTCAGTGATCATAATGTTATACCAGTTTGTTCAGAGAAAAACTACCATGCACACATCAGAGACAGTTTGTTAACACTTTATATCACCTGTCCTGTTTCTTTGTGGCTGTTGTGACAGTTTTTATTGACTCATGCGTATTATTTTCCCCATGATGTTTTAAGCTTAGTTTGAACGCTGCCCTTTGTATTATAGTTCTGTATTAAGCCTGGAACACATCTATCTCCTTTCAGTGAAAACGCATCACCTCTGTTGACCTTAACGGGCGTCTGGTGAGCTTCTCATCTCTTGTGGATAGACCTCTGTTCGGTTATTACACAGCACCTATTCAACCCCGTATCCCCACCTCCAACCCCAATCCTCCATTCTGACTTACTCACTCATCTCCTTCCCTGCTCATTCACCTGTGATGGCCCTGTAGATTGCTCTAGTCTCTGGGCTGTCTCCACCCATTTTTCAAAGAGCTATTTCTCAAATTTGATGTTCTGCTCAACGCACAAGCTTTCTTGTCATTGTAAGTTATTAGCAAATATGAAAAACTTTAGTCAGTTTTGTATGTCTGGGTTGGCTTTTGACCCAAATTGATTAGAATAAACCAGTTTCTGAAGCAATGAATCTATACAAAATGGTGAATAGTACTAGGTTCTTCTATATGCCTTTTCTCTATTGAAGGTCACTGGTAGCAAAATATGTAAGCTGGAATGAATTCATGGTTGTTTTCAATCAGCGTCCTTGTAAAACAGATAATTTATTTTATTAGCTCCACAATACACTGAATATCAGCCAGTAAACAGATAAGTTTCAATTTTCTCAAATTAAAATTAGTGATTTAAATTCATTAAATAAAATTAAAATGAAAAGTACAAGTACCCACCCTTAGAAGGGCATGGAGAGTACACACCTGTTGTAAGAAGTATAATAGCATGCATCCTCTGATGCTCTGCTGCTTGATCTTGCACAGACTCCAGATTGTTTCACCAGTAAACATTTTTGGGATGAAGTAGAACATATATTAAGTCCTTTATTATTGCATGACCTCAGAACTGCTCTTGTTTTTTGATTGAGTAGACCCTTTTACTACAACAAACACCAGCCAAGATATTGTGTAAGCTTAATCATAGAATTGGAAGTCATTGTGGCCATAAAAGAAAAGGCAAGTTATACTAATAAGTAATAGGATTTTTAGAATATTTTTTTAGAATAATGTGTGCGTATATAGTGTACATTCAACAGCGATTTGACCTTGCCCTTCACAGACTGACATTCTACCTTTTTATGTCTGCTAGATGGTACACTGAATTTTACAGACAAAAAAAAAGCCTAGAAAAAGCTAGTGGAGAACCATGACCAGAAGGTTTTGTAGCATGATGTCCCTTTAACGTTACTTTTCATTAACTAAACACTTTATTTCCTTACTATGCAAAAACAAATGTCAAATCTTTTCTTTAGTCACAGGCATAAATGAAGTTGCTTTTGACCGTGTTCTAAAATCGAGAGTGAAACGATGCCATGTCTTGGCAAAATGAGCGGGTGTTGCTTGAAACCCTTTGCATAGTAATTAATTACACACTGTCAAATAAGCAGACGTGGAAAAACAATCAAAATAAATTAGACAAATAATGACAAAATGATCAGCCAACCTAAGATGTTCTAAGCTAAATTCTCAGTTGTGAGAATGTGAGTCGTTTGTTCTGCATTCCAAAAAACGCGGCCATGGTACTTCATTAATTTGCTGAGGATCTGCCAGATTTTTTCCTTCCTTCTTTTATTGATGGACCAATGTTTTTATTTGTTCCATCCACTCTATTAAATATACAGTTTTAAACTTAATCTTATGTTTGTCTTCTGCTTTAAGCTGATGCTAGCATAATAGATTTATTATTAAGATTGTTTATTATTTTTAAAATAATACCATTTCTTTTAACAAAAATGTTGTTTGTGAATCAGACATAACTATTTCACAACTGTAATCGTTGTTATATTATTTTCCACAGTTCCTTTTAACCAAGGTTGAAATTTATAGTAGCTAACCTAACCTAAAGTGAGACACATTTTTATATTTAATCGATGTTACCAGTGCGTCTTATTTAAAATTCTCAAACATCATGTCACATGACTAGATATGCACCACATTGGTTGAAAGAGCATGATCAAGATTTACATGAACTCTCTGTCCCTCTAATTGTCAAGACTTTACTCTAAGACTTTCACCCAATTGAGAGTCTGTGGGAACAATTTGCTCATTGTGTTCGCCCCACACACCCTCCAACAGCCGGGGGATGCACTGCAGTCAGCATGGCTCCAGATACATGTGACCTAACAGGACCTTATTGTGTAACTAGTTTGCTGCACGCAGCGATGACTCTGGATATTAACTAGTGGTCATAATAATTTGACCGGTGGTGTAGCAGTACACTTAACGTAATCAGTCTACCCAGGAATCTCTCTGTGTTACAAGGTCTGAACCGGTATTTGATGTAAATAAAACTAAGGCATTTTATTTATTTTGTTCAAGGGATTGCATTTAAGTTTTATCAATGTCGTCTCACTCCCTTTGTGATGTGTGTAGGCTAGTGTGGGCTAAAGACTGCAAACCATGATACTGCGATGATATATTGGCGTGGTAATAATCAGTGCATGAAAATTACAACTAAAAAAAGAAGCCTGGCTCATCTGCTGTGGATAATCTATTTCTACCAATCATAAAGCTTTATGAATTGAGACTCAGTTGATTTGGCATGACCTGAAGTTCATTAAAACTGACATTGACTCACAGTGAGTGTCGGTGTGTGTGCGTGCATGTCTTGTCTGGCTCTTCACACGTCTTTGCTCAAGGCTCTTCTTGCTGTGAATTTGATTAAAAAGGGACTGAACCACTGAACTGCAGTAGGGAAAAAAAACAGACAAATTCTACTTAAGTAATACATACATGAATCCTTTTTCCCTCTTTTACAATCCTCGCAGGTCTACAGTACTTAGTAGTGAACGTCTGCAACGTCTTTTAATTGGAAACACATCTACCAACTTCGGTTTATCATTATCCAGAACTGAAAGGATCACTTTAATTACTGTGGTGACATAGTACTGGCCCTTTCCACATCCTTTTTACAGTTTTTCACATGTGACGTGCAGTCAGGCTCGGGAACTCCCCGCTGGTATTACATCTAATGAAGAGTCCACTAAATCACTAAATCAGACCCTCACTTCCCATTGAGAGGACACTTAGATCAGCTTTACCTGTCGATTACATCTGGGTAGTCAGCTCCCTGTTCTGAGAATTTGGATTACTTCCCATCGCCCAACAGAAAGACATGTGCTGTCGAGCATTATGGGAGATTTATTCTGTAAGTGTATGGCTTTTTGAATGGTTTTTGAACACTTTATTGCTTTCTTAGAGGTGCACTGCTCATTTTTGTTACATTCAATTTTACGAGTGATGTGGAAATGTTTGGTGAGCATGAGGAAACACAACCGATAAAAGAAGTGACATAAAAATCCTGCTCATAAATGAAACATTGTGGATTCCAGTGCTAACACAGGTATCAATGCAGAGTAAAGTTCTGGTACAAAGCTTTTCATTAGTACCTATTTTTTAATGTAAGGGACCATGAATTTAATCTTTAATTGTTTCTACCTGTGGTAGATTTATATAAGAAATTTAGATTAAAATTCCACACTGAATTAGATGTTACCATATTGAACATTGTTTGGATCAATATATTAGAAAAACATTGGTGATGCCAAATCCATACAAATTAATAACCACATAATTTCTAAAACATCCCTTTTATTTTATTTTAATTGTTTATTTTATGAAGCATTATTGTTAGCTAAATCTTACTTTTCCTCTATCATTAAAAATACCCCTAAGTATAATATACACTGATCATGCAGAACATTGTGACACTACTTTTCCTCTATCATTAAAAAAACCCTAACAATAATATACACTGATCAGGCAGGACTTTATGACCTTCCTAATAGTATGTTGCTCTGATCCAGTCATCTTGCCTTCACACTTCTTGTCTCTAACTAACAGCTGCTGTGATGATGAGATAATCATGTGGATGCATGGATGGTTCGGAAGTAGACTCCATCTCTGGTACCAATGGTGCATTAACATTAGGTTTAGGAGCAATCTTAATAAGTTTATAAATGTAATTATAGAAGACTGGGTAATGCTAACAGAATTCAGAATGCTGAATTTAAAAACCCCATGACTTGGCTTGAAATGATTAGCCTACATTAATACAGCCAAGCTCACAGCATGGTATCTGGAATCCTTCATATGGATCCTGCCAATCCAGCAATCTTGTAAATATCTATTTAAACTAAATGAGACACAACCTATGAATATTCAAGTCAAAGTATTGCATTGAATATCAAAATTTAATATTTTACATGACGTGTCTCAGTGGCTATGTGGGTCGCACTGTTGCCTCACAGATAAAAGGTCCTGGGTTTGATCCCCAGGTGGGGTGGTCTAAGTCCTTTCTGTGTGGAGTTTGCATGTTCTGTGTGGGTTTTCTCTGGCAGCTCCAGTTTCGTTCCCAGGGTCCAAAAACATCCAGCAGGTTGATTGGAGACACCAAATTATCTCAAAGGTACCTAGCTACTAGGATGTAGTGTCAGGAAGTGAATCTGGTGTAAAACCACATTATTGATGCCAAATCATGATCTGCTATGGTGACCCCTAACAAAAATTGTGGCAGGTTCCTTCAAAGAACTGCAGTTATTCGTATCTGTGCTTGTTAAATTGGTCATCACTGGGTTCCTCAGTGTTTTACAATTAAGTGCGAATAGCTGAATTAAAAATATGCTTTTCTCATTTCAATGGTTTCTGCGGTTCTCATTTTAAAAACTTTTGTTTTCCCTGCTGCTTCTTCTTTGAGACACCTGTACTGATTTTCTCAAGTGAAAAATGTCAAAACTTTAGTCCTTTTTAAATTCACTCCATATTTAACATTGCATTTAGTTATAGACTGTTTAAGGTTTAATCGAGAAATGTAATATTTATGATTAAATCTGGACAGGTGACTCAAATATTTCATCCTTTTTTAATTTTAATCAAGCTTCATTAAATTCGTCCTCCCTTCTTGGACCACGGTTAACATTAAAATCTGCAGAATTTAACAGGAAATGAGATGTCAACCAGATTTTAATGCTGAATTCCTCAGGGCATCTCACATCAGGCGCCGAGCCCAGACCCCAGCACCGGAATATGATGTTGTCACTCGGTGTCTTCATTCGAATAAATATCTTTAATTGTAAATGACGAGAATGATGACATTTGGAACTGCTCGTCTCTCTGGCTGCGAGAAGTCATAGAGTCGGTTCCATCACCACGGCTGGTATCTCTGCCAAAAATGTGATGGCCGTCTCATTTATCGAACGTGACGGAGATAAATTTCACGGCGGAGTGCCTGATGTCCTGGCGAGAAGAGCTGACAGCGTTGGTGACATTAAATTATTTCATGAAGTAATTAGGCTTGTGTTGCCAAGCTCCTGCCCAGCTGCAGACGGGGCAAAATTGTACAGATAGAACAAAAAGTTCCACTTCCTGTCAGATTTTTAGAAATACCCAAAAGCCTCTGGTTCAGAGTTTTACTTTTCTTTTCCTAAGGCTCTTATTATTGTATTAGGTTTAAAGTCATATTATTATAACCACCAGAGTTGTGCATGGACAGCAGCTCGACATACTTGGAGGGACTAAGGTCATGAGAGGTCGTCACATGTATCTGGAGCCATGCTGACTGCAGTGCATCCCATGGCCGCTGGAGTGAGTATTTGAGAGAATCCAAAGAGCCAACACAACAAATAATTGTTCCCAAAGATGCTTAATTGGGTTAAAGTCTGGGGCATTAGGGGATCAGAGTAGTGCTTGGGTATGCTCTTCCAACAAGTGTTGGACATTTTAGTCATTAGTGAGGGTGAACACTGATTCCTTATAGTTGGCATTCTTATATCTGTTTGTGACAACCTACCAAGACCTTATTAAGTCATTGCCTGCCCATGACATACTATATACTTTTGTCTATGCATTGTTATAATTAAATTAATGTAATACATATTAAATTGGAACTCAAACCTGCATCAAAGATTCTTTTTTCATGTCTGTTCAGTCTTCTGCAGCTATACTACTCTTCATGGACTTTGTGTAAGCTATTCAATAGAGCATCCGTGAGGTCAGGTACTGTTACAGGATGAGAAAGCTTTGTTTGAAATCAATGTTCCAATTTATCCCAAATGTCTTGACATGGCTCTATGCAAGGTAATGGAGTTCCTCAACAGACTCATGAAACCATTATTTCATAGGGCCCAGCTTTATGTAGAAGGACACAATCATACAGGAACATAAAATTACTTTCCACAAATTGTAGGCAAAAATATTATGGATTTTATAGAATTGATATTATGTAGCAATGGGAGTGATGGAAGTTTTAGTAATTAGGATTAAAAAGAAGGGATGTCCACATGCATTTATTTGTCTCTATTGCAAGACAGGCGCTGGGCTTTTTTTCCCTTAAAATTATCATTCAACCAATCTGTTACTCTGGCTGGTATCCATACAGAAAGACAATCAAGGTCATTTCCATAACCACTGCAGTAACAAACAATAAATAATACATTACTTTGTATTACTGATTCTTATTTGCTTATAAGCTTGTTCTTGAAAAGTCTGGGTATTTGATTTGTTGTCTAATTTACGATTTGAAAACTAAGTGCATTTTCATCCAAAACTAAACCGAGTTGACCTCTTCATTTTATCACATTCTGCAAGCTGTTATATTGCATTGTATATCTGGTCATGAGCTATTGATTCTGTAAATCTAGTACCTTTACAGTGATCGTTTAAAAACTTGATGTACTTCTCTGACCCATCAAGGACATCATTTAGTGTCCCACTATTTTTCCGTACTGAAGTTATTTGTGTTTTATGATTGTGTGATGTCCTGCAGTGTCATGACATTGTGAAAGCAAGAGGCACAGGTGGGTCAAGATTGCAATGATCTATTTTCCAGTACCAGAATTCTTGAAATTCTTGTTTTATTTTCTTTATTACTTCATTTTAAATAAATACTATAGAGGAAAAACTTCATATTATGAAAGCTCAGTCATTTGAATGAGCAATCATGGGGTGGATTCAGGTCAACATTGAGCAGGTGCTATACATTAGTCTGACAATATGAATGAAGGAATGAATGAATTAATAAAATGTGTGTCTACTTACTAGAGAAAGATTTTAAATAAAAAATGCTTTGTTACTTTGACTGCTTTTCTATGTGGTGGAAGTAATATGTGTAGTACAATGAGGTAATTTGTCATACAGGGATTTTCTGTAAAATGCACTAAAGAAAAAACTATTATATTTCAACGGTATTGTTTTAAACCACAAGATTTTAAGAAAAATACCAGTGTATATATTAGCAGTAAAAGATTTAGGATATAAATAGTACCTACGATTAAAACAGCAGGGCGTTCGGAAGCATTTACTAATGTTTAATAAATCATTTCAGATTAAAAACACTTAAAACTTTCAGATGTATAAATGTATCAGTTTTCCTCATTTATTTGTGTACTGTTACCAGTGGGACATTAAGAAACCCAACTGGGATAAGTCTGCAACAACTTGCCATCTAGCCGGTACCTTAATAACGGTTTCTTTAATAACAGCATGCAGTTGATTTTATTTATTTATTTATTTATGAAGCACTCAAATTGAGTTCTTATTTGGCATCCAGTTTTGTGTCTTTACTTTTAATTGATCATTAAGTTCTCCTTATTGGCTTTGTTTAGCGGCACAGACAAATATTGAAGTTCGACATCAGGCTTCTGGTTTTCAGAAGCGATAGCAGCACAGTGGATTTTGTGATAGAAGGGCTGGACTGAGCCTGAATCTGATTTTCTGCTGCTCCCCCCTTTTTTAGATGAAAATATTTCCGCGCCCTTCTTTCAGATGCTGAATATTCACAGACAAGATTAGAACAGTCCTAACTAAAGGTAATAACATTAACTACAATAAATGATTGAAATTAAAAACTGATTAACTGATTCATGCTGGCAATCCATGATGGACAATTTAATGACACAAATTAACCTTCTGTGTGCTTCAGAACATGGGAAGTGACCAGAAGCATGGATGAACTTGACCTTTACTCACTTTTCCACAGCTTCCATCAGCAGCCCTGAATGAAAGATTTTCACCTGTGATGGGCAGACAACAATAAGGATGAAAAAACACTACAGAAAGGTCAGGGCACCATTTACCTGTTGATTTTCTTTATTATTAATAAAAGTTCGCAGGGTTATTTTAAGATTTGGAGGGTGATACAAAGACTTGATGAATGAAGACTTTAGTAAAGCAAATTAATCGTTTAACTTTTCCACACAAAAGTGGCAGAAACAGAACTTCTGAGTTAATAAAGCTGGTAGATTTGCAGATGACTGTGTTTTGAAGAAAAGGGTAATTGGATTAAAAATTTGCATTAACAAAAGGCAAAGGTGCTGTTTCCTGCTTAATCTCTTTTTTCTTTAACAAAGAACCTTCTTTCTCATTGAGGTTCAATTAAGCTGTTAAGTAGGTTGCTGGATGTCAGTGGTGCACTAACCACCTTTGCCCACAAGCTTAGCATTGTGCTTGGCAAATGTGCCGCACACACTTAAAGTCTGAAGACTAAAGAGCAGAAAAACTACGGATTACCAGTAGGTATGTAACGATTCTCATGATGCGAAACGATTCACGAGACCTGATTTCCTTTACTATTAATTGTTAGAAAAAAATAAGGACAACAAAGTATTTTCTTTATCTTTTATTACTTTAAACAATGTCCTTTTATTTCTGGAAGTAGTTGCAAAACAATGTCAGAATTAATAGATTCATTTGAAAAGAATCATCGATGAATCAATTACCCAAATGAATGATAATTACTGCAGAGGTAAATTAAAACTTATGAAACATGAGGTGGGTTTATCTATCTGGATCTCCTGAATAGATTAATCGATTGATTTTTGTATTTGCAATAATAACTTGCTTTATTACAAACACATTATAATTACATGTTTAGACGTTTGTTACTTTAGTTAGATATTAAACAATTTATATTGTAATAGGTGCGATAGGCTGGCCAGATGCCTACAAAGAAATTATTGTTTTGTGGTAAAGCCGAACCTCCGCAACACTGATCAAAGAAAAAACAACTGAAAAGCTGAATGAAAGTTCTCTTAACTAAAATGCAAAGTTTGACCTAGTGCATGCAAAATGTAAATATTAAAGACCTGTTAAAAAATCCCCTACTTATATTTGTAAAAACTGAACCAATCACATTAGTAGTCTGATGTAGTCCTAATTAATGTTATTATTTTATGTGATTTTTTTCATGCATATTAGACTATAATAAAAACAGAATTATAAATAATTGAAAATATATTATTCAGTATTTTTAATAAAAATAATTGAATTTTATTGCTGCTGGTTATTCATTTTGTGGTGTTTGGCTAGAGCACTGAAATTATGTTCTACCAAAGCACCTCATAAACAACTTTTAAGGTCATGGTTGGGTATTTGTATTTTAGTCAGAGAAAAAACGACCAGTGACACCAAGCTTTATTTGCACTAAAATTCCTAGTCCTAGTTAATGTTCTCATTATTGTTATGTTTTTTGTGTCCATAAATATACTATAAAACAATAAAATCCCATTTTAAATAAAATATAATTGTATTTCGTTGCTGCTGGTTACTCATTTTTGTGGGGTTCGGCAAAAGCATTTAAATTCTGTTCCACCTAATCACCCTATAAACAACTTTTAAGGTCAGGTTTTGATTTCTTTGTGTCTTTGTCAGAGAAAACTCGACCAAGCTGCATTTGTGATTTATGTTCATGCATATTATGTGATAATAAAAACAAAACATTTGGATTAATCTGATAAATAATTGAAGAGATGTTATTCAGTATTTTAAATAATATATAACTGCATTTCTTGCCTTGTGGAAGATTTATCAAGTGAGACTTTTGTCGACCCTCCCCTGAACAGATTCTATTTTTAATTCAATAAGCACAGTAATTGTATAAATAAAAGATATCTTATTTCAGTGAAGCAAACTAAAACAAATGTTGCTGCTGCCTTCCAGTAATGATCCTCATAAACGAAAGTATTCTTTTCTTTTTCTTTTATTTTATGGTTCCAAGAGATTTTATAATTCTGTTCATGTATATTCAGTTCTTTCTTTTTTGCACAGACACCAATGTTATTTTAAAATTATTCTATAGCATTGTAATTTTACATTTTTGCTACCCTGTTTCTATATATTTTTTTGATTTTTGGAATCCCTAAATCCTTTAACAATATTATTTTTTAATAGGGACATGGGGATGTAATTGTAAAGCATGCTAGTCCATCAAAGGGTTTTAGTCTCACTAGTGCTTTAGGCAGAACCAAGTGGTTAAGGTACTGGATTAGTAGTCAGATAAACACAGGTTTAGCCCTGTAGTAACACCCCTAGCCAAAATTGTGCCTGAAATTGTATCCGGTGTACCAAATTAGTTTCCACTTTTCTAAGGTAGATACTTTAATGCTTTAGCTTTAGTAGATAACCCAAGAGCTACTTTAGCTACTTGAGATGTATTTAAACTATGTAAACCAAGCATTTTATTCTCACTCCTATTGTTTCTGTTCAACTTTACATTGTTGAATGATGGAGGCTGCCGAGTCCATGAAACACATCAAGTCTTTCCTTTCTGTAGCTAGAGGGTAGACATGTACTCCTGATTACACAGCACAGCACCATTTAACCCCACTGGAGACCCCCTGCTTTTCGAGAGATGGGCTTTCCAGCAGGGGTGCCTCTCTGATTCCAAACACCCCGTGTTTTGCTCCTGTCGGCCCCTGAGGGCCTCACTGTGTGTCCTTTCCCACTGCGCAATACATATGCCCTTCCAAATACTGAATGATAGCAACAGCTTGCTGATATGGACTCTCTCGCCTAGGTTGCTCTTTGTTTCATTTCACACGTACATGGTTTACCCTTGGACTAGTTTTGTGACAAGGACTGGTCGGCTAAGACTTACTTTTTAAACTGACTTTTGCTTTACTTTGCTCAGACAGCAAAACCTTTAAACCTTCACTAGTGCAGCAGGTGTAATCCTGGGTAAATTTGTATTAGTTAATATGGCAAACAGAAAGAAAATCAAATCAAAGCGTAATCTAAGGGGTTAAGAAAAAATAAATGAAATAGCCCAGCTTTAAATTAACGGCTAAGAGCTTGAGGTTCCTGTGACCATGGTTGCCAATGTTACTGAAGGTTTTAAGTTTACCCTTGGGACTGTAACCAAAACCAGATTGCTTGAATTGTCCAGACAGAACAAGTGAACCTTCAAACTCTTCTAAAAGGTACTGAATAAGCTTAAAAAACATTTTCATTTTATACTTATTTAATCTATTAAAGTACTCTTCAGCTTACCCACACACCAACTTAACTGTTTTTTCTTATTCTCTTTGTACCACTTCCATCACATGCATGCCAGCAACAGAGAACAGGCTTCTACAGCAACAGCTTCCAAAAAGCATCTAAACACATAAAGATACATGATAATGTCTCACATGGTCATTACCCCCTCAGATTTAGCTAGAGCATTCAAATCCACAACTGGACCAATGATTGCGAGGTATAAAAAAAAATCATTAATGTATGTACAGAGCTTTCATTACACACTGTTCTTTTCTGATATTTAACATAGACACATTCCCTTAGCTATTCCCTTTATGGGGTAGCATAGTGGCTAAGTGGGAAGCAGTGTCACCTCACAGCAAGAAAATTCTGGGTTTGATCCCCAGGTGAGGCGGTCCGGGTCCTTACTGTGTGGGGTTTGCATGTTATCACTGTGTCTTGTATGGGTTTACTCCGGGTTCTCCGGTTTCCTCCCACAGTCCAAAAACATGCAAATAAGGAGAAATGGAGATACAAACAACAATTGCCCAAGACTGTGTTTGATATAAACTTGAATACTGATTAACTGCCATTGTCTGTCTGAATGTAACCAATGTGTAAAACATTGACTCTAAAACCCTAATATTACAAACCATTGCCTTTATGATTTTTTCTTCTCCAAAGTCTGCAACACTTGTATCAAGTTTTCTCATTAAAACATTTCTGACTGGCCTTAATACAGCATTGAGCTCAAGTCTGAAAAATAAATACCAACATATAACGCATTATTTTCAAAGCTTTGAGAAAGATAAAGAAAAATATGAGTTGAAAGAAAGTAGGCCAGGGATGAAGGCAGAACGCAGACAGATGGAGGAAGGTATGCAGTGAGCTTTGGGCCCTACTGTCATTCCCAGACAAAGTGACTGACTGTGGCAGGAGGGGGAGGAGATAGGAAAAGAATCCTATGAATCACAAGTTTCACAATGCTGCCATTGCCTATGCCATTATCCCCCTGTGGCCTCCACACTAACTAGGTTACCTTGGATCATGGACTTTTCAGTTTCTTGTGCCTCCTTTTTGTCATATTTCCAGTAGTCTGTCTGGGGACTATTAAGAGAAGACACTCCTCACAAGCAGTTCCCGTAAAATAAACACTCAGGTACTTACAAATGATATCAGATGCAAACGGTATGAGAAGTTCAGCTAATCTTTACGTTCCATTGTAATTGTTTTTATCGGCATCCAATTAGAGTTAAGCAGCATTCCACAATAGGCTTTTGTCAATGAATATAGATTAAGCCAAGACAGAAAAATGGTCCTTAGGGGGTATTTGCAAAGTAGGATATGAAAGCCTTTGTGTGTGTTATCCTTGGATAAGAAGTGGGACTGCTCGAGGATGGATGTAAAAGTTTAGTGCATATGCTATGATATGTATATGCTTCTATAGATTTTCTATACTAATTATAGCTCAGCATAATCATTTGGAATTACCCATTTACACCGATTAGGCATAACATTATGACCACTTTCTAATATTGTGTTGGTCCCCCGTTTGCTGCCAAAACAGCCCTGCTACTGTGATACAGTGTGTGTTCTGACACCTTTCTTTCAGAATGAGCTTTATCTTAGCATTAATTCATCAATCTGAGCTACACTAGGTGATCTATTGTGTTCGGTTCCCATGTGCATCAATGAGCCTTGGCTGGGTGTTTAGAATAAGCACCTCAAATAGTAAAATACATAAATATATTCTTCACTGTAAACAAAGACTAGAAACTACTCTTAAGCTAACTAAGATATTTTAGTTTGGTTGTACAATCATGATTTGGTTGGCATTTATTTACCTGGTGTACCAATTACCATCCTTGATTGATTATCAATTATTACTTCATGCACAAATGTGGTGCCGATTATCCTGAGGATGAGAAAAATCAATGACAAAGAAGGTCAAATCCGATTTTTTTGAAGTATTTAATGCAATAATCCAGGTAATTTACAAAAGTTTAAAGCTTAGTGTTTAGGCTGGGTATCTTCATTTTGAAAATATAAATTGAGTATACTTGACATGTTTCTAAACTGCATCAGTTATTGCACTACTTCGCCCCCCTCGTCGTTCTTCTTCCCAGCTCCTCATTCCACATTTCTCTCTCTTTTTGATGATCCTGTAATTGCCTTGTCGAGATTTTGTGGTTCTCCATAAACCACAGGCTGGCGGATGACTCTCCTTATGCCCTTCCCTGGAAACAGATGTCTGAGTCAGTGGCCTCCATTAGGCTGGTCAGCGCATGGGGATAACTCATTTCTCCACACCAGCCTCTGGACACCACGTCCTCACATCTGTTAAGAGAGACGGAGGAAGACAGAGAGAGTGAAGGAGAAAAAAGGAAGTCTCAACAGAAAGAGAGGAAGTTCGGAAAGGTGTAATGGTCTGCCGTGGTGCCGTGCTACACTTTTATCGCTTACTTAAAAAGCTTAATCCGGTGTGTTAGACATCATTACATTTCTGTTTGTCTGTCATTTGCACACATATCTTAGCAGTAAGCTGTTTTGGGTTTTTATGTCTTGGTATTTGTTTTAACTGTACAGGCATTTTGGTTAATATTCCTTTTATTAGAATATATAATATATGTCACTACAGGCTATTCCACTAACACAGTAGTGCCAAGATTCTAAACTACTCCTTTCGAGTCATAGCACTTCCACTGGTCGATTGGGCGCCATCTAGCAGGTGCCAATGTTGTCTGCAGCAGCAATGTACCTTCCAATGTACTTTGATTAATTAAATTAATCAATAAATATATTTTTTAGTAATTTAAAAAATAGGAAATATATTTTAAATTGAAAAAATATTGAATGTATTGCCATAGTTAAATATTCTGTTGGTAGCTTTAATTTTGAATCTTGCAATCATTTAATATTAAAAAAACTTTTTTATTACTTTTAAGTGTGATTTGTTTTGTGTGATTTCACGTGATATTGGTTAACTAGTTGTTTTCACTTGAAGTGAGCAATTAAAAATAAAGTAAATCAATAAAAAATATGATTCTACACTAATTAGAACTAGTGTAGCTGCGGGTGTATTCATTTGAATATATACAGATGTTTAACTTGTTTAATTATTAGTGTAGATTGTTGGCCAATGTCGCATGCTATAAACCACAGACAATGATAACACTTAAATTAAACTTAAATTCACTGAGTCATGTGACAAAAACTCTCTGGAATGTCCTTTGGCCATTTTCCATACTTTATTATTTGGATATTCCTAATAAATTCAAGACATGGCTCGGTGCAGATGTGCAGACAGTATCATGGGACTGAGAGCATCACCTTGGCTCATCACCTTACCCTCTAACAATCTGCCCCGGCCACTGTAGGAGTCCGCCCCTAATCATCTATGCTCTGTAGTCCAAGCACCAGCTTTGATTAATCTAGAACCCGACCCTTCACCGGGCCCAAGATTGGCTAAGGGGTGGTTCCGGCTGTCATCTGAAAGTGCAGATTATGGCAGATCGAGGTGATGTAGTGCTACCTTGCCCTGCTGAATTTGGTGTCCATGTCACAGACGTTGAGTCTGGCAGACTAATCTGGCCCCGAAGACGATGTCGTTCTCTGAGAATGCTAATGAGAAAGGAACACCTGTTAGCCACAGACAGCCCCCACAGGGAGCCCAGGGACATACAGAGTGAGAGAGCGTGAACGCTAGCCCAGACTCCAGGCCTCAATTTGCTTCCCAATCATTTGTTTTGTGCTGACACGTTTTGAAAATGGAAGCATTACGAGTCTAGAGGAACAGTAGGAATGTTCAGTGCTCCCCTGCTGGGAAGTAAAGTTTCTTTGGCAGGTTTTTTTCTGCTTGGGTTTCTGAAAAAGAAATTAATTATTGTTTCTGGTGTTGAAGCTTCATGTTGGCTCAATTCTTCAGTATCCATGAATACTTGACTACGTTCCTGAATGCTTGCATGTCATTCAGAGTTTGAGCTCTTTACATCATGCCTTAGCAGAGCTACGGACCAGGCTGGGATCAAAATATATGATTTTTTTCTTTTCTCTGGTCACTTTTAATGAGTTTAGAGTAAATCTCCAGGGTTAGTTTTCTCTCAGGTATTCTGCCTAACATGCATTACTTTTCCTTATGCCTCTATTTCCATGTGGTGTCGGACCACTTCAATCCTGACTGGAAAAAAATCATTTTAAAAAGATGATGTGTTTGTAACAACACATGTATGTAAAAATAGTGCAAGTTGAAGCAAGTCTAGTAAAAAGTAATTATTTTAATGTACAATAGATGTCCAAGTGAAGAAACTGGTTTTCTCGCTAGAACGAAACTAGGCATTGCAACCGGTCAGCTGGGTGCCACGCTAGCCACTGCGATGCACAGACCAGTAAAACAATTCCTATTCCTATTTCTTTTTTCCCCCGTTCCTCTTTTTTACATGATGAAATGCGCTATCCGAATTTTGGTAAAAAAAATCTTTTTCTATGATGGAATTAAAGATGCTCCCATCCACTTTGCCCCATGTTTCTTTTCCCTAGTCCAATCTCACCAACATTTCTGATGCAGACGATAAGCCGATGATCTTTTTCTTCAATCTCTTACTGGCCCCCTACCGTTCTCCAGCTAGAGGGAAAATGTGTTTCTTTTAATACCAGAGTTGGATTTTTATTTCACTATCATTTATTATCATTTATTAAGTTCTATAAAAGTTAACAGGTGCAAAAAAATTTGGATTACTGTAATGTATTCCTAGCTCATTAATTTCTAGCTCATTAGTTTATTTCAGGTCAGGTTGGGGTGGGTCTGATGCCACCTATAAACACAAAAAGGAGGTCAGGAATACATACTAGAAAAACACAAATTAAGGTAAATTTATTAAACCAATTGTCTGGTGTTATGATGAGCCAGCTTGGAAAATGATGGACTGTCTGACAGCTAATGTTCTTAATTCAACTTTACTCGAAAACAAATTGCCATCCATCCTTGACTGGAAGAAATAATGTTTTTTTCAGAGAAAATATTTTTGTCTTGTTTCAGATTAATTTAAATTATAAACAATAATGAATTATTATTTTACATCCCAGATGATTTTAAAGTTCTAAGATCATGATGCAACACAATAGTTCCCTTAGAAACACCAGGCTAATACTTGGCAGGACCCCTTTGCTCTTAGATCAGATGTAATAATCTGGGACATGGATTACACAAGGGGCTAAAAAACATTTCTTTGAAATGTAAAAATCTTTTTTGTCACATCCCAAAAGTGCTCTAATAAATTCTGCTTTAAGATGGAAGTAAAATTGGAAATGGGATGCATACAAATACTCAGCTCTACCAATGCTAAAGATAACAACATTTAATTCATTTACATTTTCAGCAGATTCCCTTATCCAAAGCAACTTACACTACAGTTACAGTATACAGTCTGAGCAATGAGGGTTAAGGGCCTTGCTCCGGGGCCCAACAGCAGCAACCTGGCAGTGGTGAGGTTTGAACAGGTGACCTTTGGATTACTAATCCTGTACCCTAACCACTCGGATACGACAATGACTTTAACAGTGCCAGGAACAGTACCGATATCTTAGTGTATAATTAGATTCCCATTCAGATCCAATATGATTGAAACCCCACAGGGTCCTTTTACTGTTCAATACACCCTCTGAGCTTGACTGGTGATTTTGGAGTGCAATTCTGTACATACAGTTGTAAAGAGTGATTACCTAAGCTGCCATTTGATTTCCTTCTCCTCAAACAGCTCTCGTCTGACCATTCTCTTCTCATGCAAATTTGCAGGCACAGAACTGCCAATCACTGGATATTTTTGGCACCATTCTCTGAGAATTCTACGTGGATGAGCAGATTTTTAAATATTAATCCAGCTCAACTGGCACCAAAATATGCCATGTCAAAGTTACTTAGATCACAGTTTTTTTTTCTTATTGTTAATGTTTGATAGGAACATCAGGTGAAGCACTTCACATGTGTCTGCATGTTTTATGCATGACAATGTCAACACATAACTGGCATGTTGGATAACAGGCTGCACATTACCTGAAATGTGACTAAAACTGGTGAGTTGCAGTTATTTGCAGTGAGTTATACTTTCACTATCATCTGAGAGTCATTAAAATACAATCCAACTAGGGAAAGATTTGAGAACTACATTTTAGTTTGCATTTTCAAATTGTTGGGACAGAGGCATGTTTAACACTGTGTTACATCAGCTATCCTATTTATACCCCTTTGGTTTAGAAAATAAGGATACAATTTTGTGGAATTTTTAAGTTGTCCACATTCATCAGTGTGATTCTGCACTTCATGACACACAATACATTTTCAGTTTTCAACATGAGGCTGCAGGCAGGCCAGTCAAGCGTACACTCTGTCTACAAAGTCCCCCTGTTGTAGCACAAAGGCCTGACTTTGTCTTGCGCAATGAGCTGCTTGACTTTCCTTAAAAATACATTACCTTGATGGTTGCGTATGTCTTTTTTAAATCTTCAAGATACACATCAGTGTGTTGGCTTTTGCACCATTCATTGTTAAAAGTCTGTAGGGTTCGGTATGGAGACCACCAGCTGTAACTTGGACTACAACGCTTGTTTGAACTGTCTATCTGTGCATAGGAGATAAGCTTAGGCCCCGAGAACTCAACACCCACACTTCGGTGGATCTAATAGGGGTTCTAAATGCTGAAAATGTAAAACAATGCCGGCTCCGCCCATGGAGAGCCATACCTCAATCAATGCAATACTTCACTTCTATTTAAGCGCCCCGGGCAATCTGGGTCCTTGCACAGCCCCACCCCTCTGTTTAATCCAGTAATTTCCTACCTAGTAGACTGAAGGCCAACTTCTTTTGCTCCAGGCTTCAGCATATTAAACCTGTTAGAGGGTGCCTGGGGTGTTGTTTGCATTATCTGGTGTAGTGATGAGGCAGCTTGAAGAATACTAACTTACTAACAAATTTCTACTTTATCCAAATTTCCATTAAAAAGCCACACTGTGTCTTTTCCACAGGACACATTTTCAATCAGCCTTTTTAGCAGATGAGATGTTTGTGTCTAGTTTCAGATCATTTAAGATAAAAATAATAGTATTTTGGATGAACACTACAAACTGGTTTACAGCAGCTTTGTCATCAGGATCCACCAGTGATGCTGCGACATGCTCAGACAAGTCTGTTGGTATTATCTCCGTTTATCAGATTTGCTCCTTTTCATTTCAGATTTGCAAACCTTTATGAATGTGTTTATACCCTGCAAGTCAAAATCCATCACAAACATTCAAAACCTCTTAATCTGGCTGGCAGTATGAGCCAACCTTTCCCCCTATGCTCAATTTGTCAGAGTGCCAGTAAAGGCAGGGCACCTTGGGGCTGACTGCTGGTCATTTCTCTGTATCTGACAGACTACTCAGCAGAGCGGAGAGAAACAAATGTGTTTCACTCAGCTAGCACCTCTCCACAACCCTGTCAGCAATGCTCATTAGTCAAACGTTGCTTTGCAGGATATATGACACAGATCGCACCACCATGTCAGTGGTCAGATTCTTGGTCACAGGCCGGCCTGGCTTCGGCAGCGCTCTCATATAATCGGTTCTCTGTGGACTGTTTTTTAGAGAATGGCAAAAAAGTGTAATGTAAAAAGTCTCAGAAAATTTGCTGGAGAATCTTAGAACAGTGAATGCATGCATACACCAGACACCACATACACACACTCATTCACCTTTAGAGCAGTTCAGTTTCTCCAGTTATCCTGAATGCATGTGTTAGATTGTGGGATGAAACTGGAGCTCCCAGAGGAAACCCACACAGACACGATCAGAACAAATCCAACTGAAAAGACCCGGACCATCCCACCTGGGGATCAATTCTAGGACCTTCTTGCTGTAAGGTGAAAGTGCTGCTTGAAATGCTGTTTAGGTTTTATTTATGTAAAACATAAATGTATTAGGAGAAAAAAGGAAGCCAGTTAAATGTGATCTGGATTACTGTAAGTCTTTAACATCACTTCTACAGTCACCTTCCTTAGTTATCCTTTTTTCCCAGCGTCGCATCAATTTAATGCCTTCAGCGAATTTTTTTTTTGGTTGAACGCATTGCCTTTGATGCACCATTGCTTTTACATCATTATCGAAATGCTGAGTATTTTCTATGGAAATAAAATCACTGAGTGGCACCTGTAAAGTGTGAAATCAACCCAAGTACCCAAATACAACATAAGACCACTTTGCAATTAAGTCAATATACTTCAATCATACAGTAGGAAATGTTTTGTAAAGAAAATTTTATTTAATTGCTTTCCTTTCAAGAAACCACTCTGGAAATTAATACTCAGTGTACTTAATACTAAGTTCAGAAGATATTTGGGTGTCTGTGCAGGCTCTGCTTCTCGTTGCCAAGAGTGGCATCATGCTGCAGACCGAGTGCTGTGTTGCTAATAGCAGTGAATTAGAAAATCATTACCAAGCCTCTAACTGCTTATCAAGGCCAGTGTCAATGCCAGAACAGCAGCTGCTAAACACTTACGCATGAAACACTTGTAAAACACGTTGGAACCTCACAGTGATCACGATGCCAACTGTCTATATAACTGTATGTATGTAGACTGGGTACATTCACTGTGCTGTATCAGATTGCTTACAATCAGCTTGTTAGAATGTAGAATGACCTGCAATGGCAAGTTTACTCTACATAACTCTGAAGTTGTTCAGATCGCTGTACAGTTCATACTACACATCTGGATCTCTTGCACTATGGAGACCTTTTCGGTCATTGTGGTTTTCACACTACATTACTGATCGGTGACAGGGGGTTTCATACTACATGATTTACCATCTGAAGAATTTCAAGTGAGTCACAAACTATGTTTTATCAGAGACGAGAGGTTTAATGATAATGGTTTAAAAATCAGCAAAAAGCAAACGATCAAAGTTCTTAATGTGCTGATGTGCAGATTAATATCAAAGAGAAAAACAGAAATGAATCTGAGCGATTGTTGCAGTAGGGTCAGAACAACTGTAAAATGTGTTATGTATTCTGATAAAAACTATACTATACCTCACGTTTTTACAACTCAAATGTGTCTTGTGTTCTCACTGGCCGTGGTTCGACACCGCACTCATTACTCGGAGCATCAAGGCACAAAGTCTCCGAACATCAGGGCAAAAATCTTGTAGTGTGAACTCTGCATTACAAGTAAGGTACAAATTCTTTTATGGACGTTTCTTTTAAAAAGTTTAAACTTTTTACATAAAAATAGGCCTTCCATGGGAGACGGTTCTGAGCTTTGCTGTTGATTCAGTCTCTAGCTTTGCTTTCTACATCGGTGTAATGAGAGCACAGGAGACGGATGGGCAAAAAAGAAAAACAACACTAAGATAAAACAGGAGCTCTAAAGACAGCCAATTTATTTGTTTTCTCTAGAAAATAAGGAACTGTATGTGGTGTTGTTTTTTTTAAAAAAGAAACTTTGAGATAGATTGGAATTTACTGGTAGAAAAATTGGAGAGGTGCACAGCTTAGGGGTTTGGTTTCTAACGTGTAAAAACATTTTGACGAGTCCTGCACACAAAACAAGTCCTTGTACACTTTCCCCTAAAATTAAAACCCAAACTGCCACAATGCAATGTTAAATGCTAAGTGCATCCTCTACAATATGAAACACATTTTTAAATACTTTTTTTTCTCATCTGACATGCTTTCCCTCTTGATCTGTCTCTCCCACACAGACAAAACATCAGACCTGACACCAGTGCCAAGGCTGCACATCTCAGAGAGGGAAACTTGTGCAAATGTACATTATGCAGCCCAAAGTGGTGACACACCAGACTGATTGGAGTTGGCTTGGTACGTTACAAATTTCCAGCATTAAATTGCAGAGTTGCTTCCCAAAGATAACCTAAGCCAGTGTGGCAACAGATTGAGTAGCGATGGCCAAGGCT
>JAYDZG010000004.1:4326231-4337379 GCA_034509265.1 Microcambeva bendego
TTATAATATAAATCACCAAAGTTAATGTAAATGATTTAATCAGGGTGTATTATTATTATTATTATTATTATTATTATTATTATTATTATTATTATTATTATTATTATTATTATTATCTTGTCAGCTGTCTAATTTTAGATTTCTTTCTTTTTTTAGAATACTGCATTTGGTCATTTTCTTTAGATTTTGCATGTATTAGATGCAAAAGGGTAATAAAAAAGAATTTACATATGTTATTAAACAGGAAATAAAATTTGGGTTTGGGTTTAACAAAAATACATTCTTTGGCTAATCGATAAAGAAAACATGTAGTATATGCCATGTTTCTGGGAGATGAGACATTTTGTAATGTTTTAGCTGAAAAACTTGATTTATTTTAATACAGTTATTGAAACTGATTCCTGAAAGTCAATGAAAAATTGAGACAGTATTTATGTGCAAGAGAAAGTGGCATACATTTATTACAAATGGACCAATAACACTTAAAATGTGTTGTGGTCAGATACCCTTATCATCTGGCCCTTAAATCACACACATAAAAGTATGCTGCATTTACCAAGTGTCCTAGTGACTTTTAGATAATGCAGTAGCTTAAAGCAAACACTTTACTACTGGACACCATTGACTTGGCTTTTCTGAATTCCCATACAAATGTCCTTCTGAAATATTTATCTGTAGGAACCGTGTTTGGGTGTGCTCAGCAGGACCGCACCACATGTCTCCATGTGCACAGTGGGACAGCAGCTAATTGGTGTCCACCAGTATACTAAATGTGTGCGTTTTCTCCCTGGATATATCTTCATTAACATTCCAGCAATCTATCATAAGCCCTGCTCAATAAGACCTTCATAATCCTGAGTGAGGGAGCTTGCTTCCAGATTGCCTGAACTCCTGCTCTTTATTTGCCCTCTCACCTGGTAACATATGAAGAGATTATAGCTTGCTGAGAGAGCTTAATCCAGACAGCTCAACACAACGTTATTGGAGAAACTGCAGCCAACCAATTAAAGGCTAAAAGTACTTTGTTAGTGTGTGAAAATGTGTCTCACACAGTTGCTGGGTTTGCTTAAACCTGTTAAAGCAAGGAAAGCAGAATCTGACAAAGAGATGAACACAATAAATAGAAGTGAATAGTAAACCACTTTTCCTTTATTATAATTCTTTTGTTATTTTATATTCACTGATCAGGCATAACCTTACGACCACTAATATTGTGTTGATCCCCCTTTGCTGCTCCATATACAACAAACTGTGATACAAAGTAACATGCAGTCACACCAGTTGGAGCAACTATAAAAAGGCTGTGTGGCTGGCGACCTGTCCTGGGTGTTTCCTGCCTTTACAAAAATGAATCAGACGCACCACAAATTTGACCAAGATGAAAATGTGTATGAATGATGATGAGCGATATCAGTATACTGACTTATATCGGTAAATAAAGAATTATAAAGAAAACTGCTGTACCAGTGCCCTTTACATTTTTTGCATTCTGTATTAAATCTCAAGTGTGTATCTACAATATACATTGAGTAGAAATCTCTTTTTTTCCTGTCAGGTTTTCTTAGCATGTATGTAAAATGTCTGAACATTTGTTTATGGATTGACATATTTCTCCCAGGGTGTGAATTTCAGACTCTCCAAATGTATCTTTAAAACACCAACTGTCATATCAAACTAATACTAACAGATGAGCAATTCAAACCATTGCAACCTAATGGGAGTGACTACAGGAGCAATGTCTCTTTTATGGCCATCGTTAGACCGGTTTTACCAACACCTTCGAGTCTGACCACAGATATAATGATTGGAGTGGGTGACATCCTAGACCAACAGCTTTGAAATAGCTTTGATCTGTAACTTTAATGGTCATTTGCCATCCTATGTCGTCTTTCTTTTTCTATATCTTCATTTACTGACCCATTTACCATCTTAAGCTGGGCTTATGCTCCACCGCGAGCGGTTTTCAGGAGCAGCTGAAGCAAAACGAAAAATCGAGAGTGATCCCGCTTTATATAAACAGTCTGATGTTTCTATATGTCAGGCACACAGTTAAAAGGCAGTGAACAGGCAAAAGTAATAGTCATCAGTTCAAAAAAACATTTTAAAGTAAGAAATAAATTAGAAAAATATTGTAAGTTATTGTAATATTGACCTTCGAGCAAACACTAAGTGTACCTCTCATTTGGCTCTTGCACATTTGCTACGAGTTCTTTTATTTTCCATGCAAATTCATTTTCAGTCAACATTAATTTACACAAAACTCATTTTTGGCAGATCTGGTTCTAAACATGTGACAGACAAAACTTTCTTTTCACCATCATTTTGACAGTGTTCATAGTACATTTTGCCAAATTGAGACACATGTAAGTGCTAAAACACAACAATTATAGCATTTATATAAAGTAGCTGAACCTTTCAGATTGCTTCTGCTATAGCATTATTGTCACACAATTATTTCATCCAAACCATTGTGTTTTAACATGAATATAACACTTAACATATCACCTCTAGTAAAAGTTTGAATAAGAACAATTCACTTTTGGAAAGGGTCTAACTGGGTCTAGTACATTTGCCATGGCAGGTATTGCAACAGAAGGGTAAAGAGGCACGTGTGATTAATGTCCCTTTCTCTAAACTACAGCTTTGGTCCAGTTTTGTGTTGATGCCAGCATAATTTATAGTTTCATGAGAACCTGGTGGTAGTTGAGGCATTTTTTGGGTCTCCTATGTGTGATGTGAGCAGACCCCACCAAGAAATCTGTGTATTGTGAGGGCTCCACCAGTTTGGCTAGGGTTGTTTATTTGGTTCTTTTATTTTAACCACCACTTATATATATTTTTTTTCCATTGAGTAATAATATAAATCTAATTGTAATGGTTCTTTTTTTAGTTTGTGAACATTTTCCTGTCTGATCCTTTTTACCACAGCAGAGGCATGACGTGCACTCATAACACAGCAGAGATGCTTATGGCTCGCTGCATTTTAGATACTCTTGAAATAACCCACAGCCTTAGGACTTAAAATATTTATATGCATGTTTATGTGTGTGTGTGCACAGCAATAGTTTAAACAGATAATGCACTTTGATCTCTAGGGAACGTCTGTGCAGTGAAGATGGTTTAATATTTTCTGGATCATTCACCTGATTGACATTTTATTTCAATTATTAGGTTTTATTTATTGATGCTCTGTTGCACTGAATTGTATTGTGAAATGTTTTTCCCATCATGTTATAAAATGCCCTATTTGGACAAAAGTATTTGGATGCCTGTTCTAGCAGGACTGTGCTCCTGTGCACAGCCATGGCCTGGTGGTTAGAGAAATTGCCTTGTGATCAGAAAGTTAATGGGTCGATTCCCAGAACTGACAGGTCATGACTGAAGTGCCCTTGAGCAAGGCACCAAACCTCTAACTGCTCTCTGGGTCCCGTGAGTTGGGCTGCCCACCGCTCTGGGCACGTTTGCTCACTGCCCCCTAGTGTTCACTATTGTGTATGTGTGTGTTTCACTGCACGGATTGAGTAAAAATGTGGAAGACAAATTTCACTGCCAAGTGGTGAAAAAAAATACACGTTCTCTTTTTACTGTATTGGCAGAAATTGCTACAGGTTTAATTTAATTAATTTTATTTGTGAAGCCTTCTCAAACAAGTGCTCGTTATAGCTGAAAAGATCACACAAAGGTCACTATATCTTAACACCATGTGTCATGAACATTTTTATAATATACAATTGTCACAACTTGGCAGCTAGAGTAGTTTTGCAAAAACATTTAAACGTATTTTTAAAAAAACAGTTCTTAATACAGTTACATTCGACTTGGATTATTTGTTTTTCACCATACTAATAAACCAAAGACATAATTTATCCCGAGTGTAGTAGCTGAAAGAAGCTGGTTGGCATACATTTATCCATTCATTTTCTGTTTTACCTTGTTAATGACACAGGTGTTAACATATCCCCTATACTATTAGGGTACAGGACTAGTAATCCTGGTTCAAACCTCACCACTGCCAGGTTGCTGCTGTTGGGCCCTTGAGCAAGGCCCTTAACCCTCATTGCTCAGATTGGATACTGTAAAATGTACAGTAAGTTGCTTTGGATAAAGGAGTCTGCTAAATGCTGAAAATGTAAATGTACCTTGTCAGGGTCGTGATTAATCAAGAAAACGTTCGTCACAGGACAAACTGATTAAGATTGGCCTTCAGGTTAATCTTATAATAGCGTGGTATACATTTTAAAATCTGAATATTGTAGTGTCTAATGCCCCAAAACTGCAGAGTTTCCCTCACTTTCTTCACAGTGGGATATTTCATTGATTTTTAGCACGAACAGGGTAATAGCAACAACACCATGCCATTGGAGACGCATAGATAATGCTTCCTCAGACTGAATATCCTTGTGCCAGGACGAGCCTTGCCATGACTACTGCCCCCCACTAAGACCTTATCATGCTCCAAGTTAGCAGTGCCCATCCTTCTTCCACTCCTCCCGGAGATCCAGCTTGCACTCCATAATTCATGTCCCTTATTGCTGAACAGGCTGTTGCCCCGCTGAGAGATAGTATGTCCTCCACCCCCTACTTCCAGTAAGTCCAACTGCCTCCTCCCCAGCTGTGTGCCCCAGGCCTGTACCCTATTTTGCAGAAGGACCTCAAGGCATTTCCAGCTGAGCCTAAACTCTCTCCCTCTCCTCTCATTCGTTATAACACCGTCCTATTAGCGAGCAAACGGTGACAACGAATTTAGCCGTTTGTTTTACATTCAAGCGAGTTCATTAAGAAAACTCCAGCACAGGGGTTATTCCCTATAGAACGTGGGAGGTAAAATGATTCGAGTTCCCTTCAGTACCTCCTCCCTTCTTCAATCTAATCTGATCTATCTACGCTCAGGAGATTCGGCCTGCTTGCATTTCTTGGCTCAGGATGAAAACGCTTTTGAATTCCATGGATTATATTTGTTGAAATTGAAAAAGCAGCTCTATATTGGGTGTCTTGTTGATGTCCCATGTGGCTTGATGTGCCACATTTTTACAGTTTTTAAGCCTTGCTGATGCCTCTCACTTACCCTCGCGGGCTAAAATTACTTTCTTTTTACAGCCACTTTAGGAAAAAAGCTCCTATTCTGGGAGGGATCAAAAAGCCTAATGTGTTTTAAAAATGTCCTTTTTCATTCTGTTCCACCGTGTGCCTGAAATAATGCATTTCTGGTCGGTACATTGGTGCCAAGGTGGCACAGCAGGTAGTGTTGGTGCGTTATAGCTCCAGGATGCTATTCTGAGCTCCAGTAATTGTATGTGGAGTTTGGCACCACGGCGTTCATGTAGGTTTTGTGTGGCTACTAGGGTTTCCTTCCATTTTGAAAGACATGTTTGTAAAAAATCTGGTGACTTTACCTAAGTCATGAATAAACTTAGGCTAATTGAAGAATCATCAGATTGTTTGAACAGTCAGATTAACATTGAAATCACAGAACGTTCATTGTTTTTGAGCCGGAGGTACATCTGTCAATCAAACAATTAACATATCAATGATCAGATAGTACAAATTGTTTTCAAGATGACGTACAATCTAAGCAAACAACGCTCCAGTAGTGAGGCTTGAACCAGCGAGCTTCTTCTTACTAATTCAGTAACTTAATTAGTAAGCCGTAACCTTGCCTAAAATTTTGTGCTGGCATTCTGCTCATTTAGGCATTTTGGTACAAAGCGACTTAGAGTACTGCGGCAGAGACTTGAACCATTGAGCTTCTGATTATAAGTCCAGTACCTTAACAGAGTTGCTATAACTGTTCCATGGCACAATTTAAGTCAGATCTCATCTACATACACCTAGAGAAAACTAAAGCTCCTGGATGATCCCACTCAGACAAAGTGAGAACATGCAAATTCCACATAGAAAGGACCCAACCACTCCACATGGGAATCCGTATCAGGTGGGTTCTTGCTATGAGACGACAGTGCAACCCAGATCAACCCTTTAATTATTATTGTCATCACTTTTAAAATAATAATAATAATACGCCAAATCCAAGCATGCCGGTCATTTTCAGACGAGCTACAAAGTTGTTTCCAGTTTTCTTGAGTTGGTAATGCCAGATGGTAAAATTGATGCCAGCATATGTGACAAAATAAAGGGAAAGGCATTATTAAGCACTATCCAATCTGTCTCACACCCCCTTTGATTGAAACCCCACTGATCCACTTTCCTGTTCGTGTTTTCAGGCTGATATTTCAATGACTCATGTTGCTGGTAATTATGTTGTATTTATCTGCTTTATTGCACAGACTGAATATGCAGAACATCACTCTGCTTTTCTCTTATACTTATTATTCTGGACATGCCTGGTCATTACTTACTTTCACAAGCGTGTGCATTTTGCTGCATTGGGACCGGTCTGATGTCCGACTTCTTCCATTACCTGCACTGAGGCTGTAATTAAGTACCTTAATGTGTCTGTCAGGGCTTCCTCTGGGTGCTCTGGTTTCTGACTACAGTCCGAAGATCTGTAGGTGAAATGAATTGGAAGTATAAATTTGCCCCAGTTTAGTATAAAACATGACCTGAAAATTGTAAAGGGTAAAACATGACATCCTAATAAACAAAATAAACAAGCACCTCAGTGCACATTATGTTTTCTCGTACCTTTGAAGCGGACCTGAGTATAGAAAATCGCTTGATCTTTATTTTTCAGTTCACAAGCTATTATTTTTTATACTTGTGCATGTCATACATTTTTAACTGAGCTTTTGATGCATGAGCCGGGTGATGCATTGCCCGCGCAACATCAAAGAAGCTCTTCGCTCTTAATATAAGCCGGCCTTAATGCAAGGCATCTTCTCAGATTGCTGCTCTCTGAACACTCAGTAATCCATTTGCCTCACAGTCATTTGTTTCATAGCACTTTCTCACATTTTTTTCTCCCATGTTTCCAGAAACATGTAGTGCATTTACACTCTTAGTGGGGAAAAAAGAGCACCTCTAAACCTGACAGACACATTCCTCTCCCCGAGGACTATAATTATCAATTTACATATGTAGATTTATTCTTATGGTTTTTGGACAAAATAATAGGAGGGGATTTACCAGCACCTTTCCTCTCATAGATTGTTTTATTAAAAAAAACAGTGTGAACAGGTAAATGTGACAATTAGTTGTTTTTATTTTTTAACATTTTAAGGTTGTGGTCATGTGTGACATTTACTTTCACTGTTGCTATATATACTTATGTTTATATAATTTTATAGTATACTATAGAAAATGGAAATATTAGGCCCACTGACAAGTGAAGTGAATAACACTGAATGTTTCTTCATCATGGAACCTGTTAGTGGGTGTGATGTACAGTATTTTATAGCAAGTGAACAATTTATTTTTAAAGTTGATGTTAAAAGCAGAACAAATTGATTGAGCTTAAGAATCTGAGTGAGTTTTATTATTTTATTATTATTTATTATTTATTATTATTTTGCATATGGGCCAGCATAATGTGGACCAACACAATATTAGGAAGGTGTCATAATGCTTTGCCTGATTGGTGTATACCTGACACTAGTCAAAATGGCTTTTTGTTATTTCATTCCCCATTTTTTTCTCAATTTACCATAGACAATTTGTTTCTCCGTTTCTCCACTTCTGAAGACCCTGCCCCCTTTTATAGTCCTTTTATTCATTTTATTCGTCCTAATATTAAAGCTTTTGTTGCATGAGCTTACTTATTTCCAGTGCATGTGCATGGCTTTCTTAATAATATTTGTTAGAAAATTTATGAGTGAATTACAGTTCTGGAATCTGGGGCATACATGTCTGTCCTAGTTGTGAACAGGGGCTAAATATTTATTTTTTTTAAACTTGGTGGTGTACTTTCACGTCAGGGTTTGTTAGAAAAGATTCTTTGGATCTTCTTTGTGGTTCTAACAAAGATTCATATATTTTCCCGTAAAAGCTATTTGATTGTAAAATGGCACTAGCCTGATTTGATAGGTTTATTAAGCTTTAATTTGTTGAGCCGAGAAAGCCTTTAACATCCTTGCAAAGTTTCATAAAGGTTTATTGTCTGATTGTAATGTACTGCATCACAGTTTATATCATCAGCAGTAATTCCGATCAATGATAATGTCAGGAACTAACAGCTTTATGTTTTTATCAATATTTTTATGAAAACGTATTATACTCATGAAATTTCATTTGACAGTTTTTGTATATAAAATTATCTCTATCCATTAATATTTATTTTTCATTTATTATCTTTTTTCCACCCGCTAAATAAGCCGTTACTACAGAATGTCATTCCATGTCTTTTCCTCTAAATCCCTCATGTTCCTCGGTCCATCTTCCATATGGAGGGCATCTGAACAGGCCATGTGCTTTTGGCACTTTGACTTTTTACCCCGTCTCCCTTCTCTGTGTCCCTCGGCCAGGCTGGAGCAGGACGTCCTCTCGCCATGGCCGCTCAGCAGGCCCAGCTGTGCCCTGAAAAATGCCCTGGGGGCAGAGGGCGAAATGTGCTATCCTCCTAATTACAGCCGAATGGCGCGTGTCTAGCACAGTGTCTGTGTTTGACACGGATCTTCTCTTCCTGCTGGCATGTGTGAAGAGATCTCAAGCTGTCCTCCGAACCTCTGCTGCATTCTCAATAGGCAGGTTTGAGAGGGAGGGTTCCGGGCTCTCGGATGGTAAACGAGCAACACAGAAAGTTTGAGATGAGTCTCTTCAGCGTTACCTGCCTGGTCAGGTAAATTATGGATTACTTTAATTTATAGACCACATTCTTGCATTAAAATATATGTGGCCAAAATATGTGATCACCTGACCATGAGCTTGTTACACTACCCATTCCAAATCCATTCTTGTTAATATGATTTGGCCATCTAATGTTGACATTCCCTTCATATGATTTTAGAATATGTCTGTAAGAATTTGTACCCAACCATTGGTGCCCCTGGAGCCGAAAGGGTTAAGGGCCTTGATCAAGGGTCCAACAGTGAAGGCATGACAGGCTCCCGACTTTAGTGTGTCCTTTCCATTAATGCTGACCACAGCTCTGAATATGGAGAACAATGCTATCTCACACCCCCTCCGACACGTGGGTAGTAGCCGTATGAATCGCGTCACCTACATTAGACAAATGTGTACATAGAGAAACAACCAGATCCATGCACATCAACCAGCCAGCCAGCCAGCCAGCCAGCCAGCCAGCAGAGGAATAATTGCATAGGTCAGGAGAGAAACCGTATCTGGCTTCATCCCACCCTATTTGAAGAACAGGCCAATTGCTGACTTGATACAATGATCTTGTTTATTATTGCCTTGTTTATATTCATATCTTGATCTTGAACTCGTTTTGTATTACTGGCAGACTAATACACGCCTCTTCAAATTATACCTTAAATCAATGGACTTTTCTTGATCCCAGTTGTTATTGACCATCGGGTATCGGGTCTTATTCTAAAAAGACAATGTACCAGACAGCAACTAAATAAACTTCCACTAATGCAAACTGTACCCTGGTCATTTTGGACTTTGCTTTGTCACCTGTCTAATGTATTGAACAAAAGGTTCCAGGTATTGACCATCAGGAAGTGTGTCATGATGGTAAGACTCACATCTATTTTTGAGCACTTTCTTCAAATGGCACTGAATGGCAGCCAGAGGATTCACAAGTGCCCATAATGGTCTAAGAACAGACGACTGCTTCCTCATATTTCCCCTTTGATAGGTCTATGGACATATGTATCGATCTGTTTCAGTCTGAGTGTTTCTGAAGAAATCTATTAGTTGTTTTTGTTTGTCTTTCTCTTGTTTCTTTTTTCGAGATGGATGTCCTACAAAAATTGACATCTGAATGGGAGTGTACACAAAATATTTTAAAATTCAATTTGATCAATTACTTTAGCAGTAATTTACTGAATATTTTAACAAATAAAGATAAATTACATGGAATATGATCATTCTGTTTCAGCAAGAACTGGAGGGACATTTTAAAGACTACTCTTACATTGCATGTGTGGCGAACACCAAGAGAAACGTACAGGTCTGAATACATGACCCCTGTATTGATTAAGGCTACTTATTTCTGTCATGCTGTAGAGGGCATGTTGCTAGCATCACGTGGGTTTGTATGCCCTCTTAACGGGAGGGATCACTGTAAATCAATGCAAAGTTTTACTTACTTTTCACCCAATCGATAAACTGAAAAACCCAGGCCCTATTGATTTGAAGGTTTAAATAAAACCTGACAGTAGTTTTATTTTAAGAAGGTAACCAATCACAAACCTGACTGTGCATCAAAGTTTATTCTGACCAGGTCTCTTGAGAAAAGCAGGACCAACTGTGCCGGATTGGGGGTATGAAGACAGACTTGTAGAAGGTAACGGAAATCCGTGGATGCATTAAAAGTGCATGGGGAGACTTTTTTCCAGAGTCTAGCTTAAGGCAGTTCACTGAAAATAAACAAAATAGGAAGAAAAGGTTTTTTTTCCAAACCGACATAGGCACAAGGACACAAAAAGTACAAACAACAATATTGCCAGTAGTTACTAAATATCACAATTCACTAAGGCTGCATTTGCATCATGCCTAATCAGTTTATAGCTACTGAATAACCACCATCGGGGAAATAACTACCACAAATTTCATTTTGAAAGCTTTAATGTATATCTCCTTAGGCGATCCCAATTGTCTAAATAGCGGATTAATTGAGAGAAGAACATTCCTGCGAAAAGAAATACATTTCAATTTTGCTTTAAGGAGTTTAGGTCACATTAATAATATTTAATATACTGTTTAGAATAAGATAGATGGCATGAAGAGAATTTGTGTAAATTCTTTATTTTACAAATTGATGTCCTACTTATTTACTAATTTACTAATATTGTTTATTATTGCTCAAAAGCACACAAAATGCTGCTTTTAGGAATTTTCAAAGCTATATTATAATTAAAAAGATTAGTTATTTTTAGATGTATTTTAGTATTAAAGGAATATTCTTCATTTTATTAATATTGATATTAGTCTCAATTTTGGCAGTAATTCGAAAAGCCAAGAAGGGGACCTCTTGATTACTAGTCAAGTACTGTAATGTCTAGGCTACAACTGAACTGCATTGGCTCCAGTTATAATGGGGTGCAACCCATACCAGGATATATAAGT
>JAYDZG010000004.1:4356895-4373730 GCA_034509265.1 Microcambeva bendego
GGGAGAACATGCAAACTCCACACAGAAAGGACCGAGATCGCCCCACCCGGGGATCAAACCCAGGACCTTCTTGCTGTAGAGAAACTAGACTGGTCAATAAAACTGGTCAATGGACATTCCCACTGTTTCCAGTCTGCTAAACATGTGAGGATGAACTGGTTAATGACGATGAATAAATTAAAGATTTTTAGAGCTGCATGCGGTTTTCTGCTAAAAAGCCATCCATTGTAAAGCCTGGATTTTGTTTGTTTAAAGTTTTGCTTATTGCTTGAGTGTACGTAGGAGTATATAAAACAATGCCTAAACACCACCAAAAGAAACAGTTCCCTTACATTGCATTGTACCATGCTTTTAGCATCGTGGTAGTCGCTGTATATATGGGGTAATTATGAGTGACTTTATCAAACTAGTTTTTCCAAATTGCATATCTGGTTATCTAAATAAGTTCAGATGGAGCTACGACACAACAACACCTCGCAAATGATTCTTTCCTAAATTCACAGCAATCGCCTAAGTGCTACTTATGTCCATTGGAAGTTGAGTCCTTTCTCCGAGGATGATTGCACTTAAACTTATTAGTGGAGCTTACAAATAGGAAATAAAAAAATCATCTTTAGTAACTGCTTTATTCTTGTAAGTGTTGTGGTGGATTAAGAGCCTACACAGGACCTACCACTTTGTTTAGTGGGTGTTAAAAGCATGTAGAGTTAGGGTTACAAGAAAAGGTGATATATTACCATACTGTAGATATTTTCACAAAATAATGTCCATGAAGTCTGCTTGATTATGCTGCACGTTTGTAACAAATTCATATTTGCTCCTGAAATGGAAGTGGTAGTCCGAACTGAAGGTTGCCAATTGTATTATATAGATAATTATATTATGTCATAATTGTGGGTCACTTTGGATTTAAAAAAATAAAAACAGAATTTATGTTCCAGTCCTACATCCAAACTGAAGCTACAAATACGATGCTGATGAATTAAAAAAAAAATAGTGTGCCATCTCTTTATTAGCTTAATCAGAGAAGCTTATTCGCTAGATTGGCAAACCTCTTTAACGCTATTGAAATAAAGCTCTTTAACAAGCGCTGCTCTTTATTTCTTTTGCTAATGGTTTGATTTAAGTGAAATCTATTACATTTTACCCAGTTTCTACTCTTAAGGCATTATTTGAAGTGCAAATCTGTGAGTCAGTCTCCATTATAGTCTTTTCAATTTAAAAGCATTGTGCTCGACTGTTCCTAAACCTAATTTGTTGATTCATAGTCTTGTGTCCTTATGTTCTAGTACAAATGCACATTGTGTGGACTCCCACGGAGAGGAAAAAAGTTAAGCAGCTTTACTTTTGTGTAGCTTTGTGAAACGTTCTGATGCTTCAGAGGCCAGGATCCGACTCAGCAGATAATAAACACCACATCGGTGCCATGCTAATGAAGACAGATCGAGCTCAGCCAGAGAGGAAGATTTATTCTGTACTGCAGGTCACAATCTAATTGTTACGTCAATTACAAAGAGTAAAGGATTGATGCAATGCAGGGAGCAAGGGTGCATCAGGGCTGTGTATATGCACAGTTAATGTCTTCACTATAGTCCTCTTTGTTGTTTTGTATTGTTTATAAAGGATTTATATCAGAACTATTTTTTGTTATATGATGACAATCAGTGCTACAACATATTAATAATAATAGTAGTATGAGTATGAATATTATACAATGATACATTTTTTTTCATGCATGTGTTAATGAATTTTGAACCTAGGTCTCAAGAATATAGACTGATGTGTGGCACATTTTCTACAAACTACATTTTTAAGCTTTAGCAGGTTGTCCTTTGTCCGCCTCTTTTCTTCCTTGCTTCAACTCCTTCATTGCAAATGAATAATCATAACCATCCAAGTTTTATGATCTATTGTTTGCATGGGGGTCAACAGATGAAGAAGAAAAGTGAAAAAAATGTGTATAAACAGTTTGTTTTCAGGAGCACTATGGCTCAGGAATTTGCCAAATAGGCACCAGTCCATCACAGGTCACTCACTCATAGCTGGGGGTAATATAGATAATTAAATTCACTTCTGGCATGTTTTTGAGTATTTACCCTCTGGAAAGCCCTGTAGCAATACCATGTCCGTGGTTTCTATATTAATTTATTTATACTTGCAATTATTCATTCATCAGCTCATCCCTATTCATTCATACTCACATCTTTATTAAGTCTTACCTAAAGAACGTAACATACAATAGCCAAGCATTTTTGTGAGGTGGATAGCCAGTGGCTATTCATTAATCTGTGATGCTGTGTGGCACCAAAAATACCATATATGGATTATTCAAGTCATATAAATTAGTTAAGGGTGGTACGACTGGTCTAGGTCTTTTCTGTGTTGAGTTTGCATGTTCTCTGTGTGTCTGTGTGGGCTTTTCCTTCCACAGTCCAAATACATACAAGTGAGGTGAACCGGAGAAAATCGTCCATGACTGTGTTTAACATTAAAAACTTGAACTGATGAATCTTGGGTAACCACACTGACTACCTGTCCTTTCATGAATAAACTGTGTAAAAGTGTTTAAATGATGATGTAAAAATCCTAATAATTAAAAATGCTGCTAATCTTAGCATGTAATACTGTTAGGATCAGATTCAAGTTTTCATATTCAGTGAACAGCTCCAACCTTGGGTGGCTGAATACATTTACATATTGAATCGCCTAATGCATTCTGCTTATTAGACTTAACAGAATGAACCCATGTCCAATCTATATTTTATAGTGTAAGACAGTTCAAGCTGGTAAATTACTATTTTATTTCTTCCCTCCTTCATCCCAGGTTGCACTTCTTTAGTCCTAATTAGTCTGAGCACTTTGCATGCTCTGGATATTTTTTTAAGAAAAGAAAATGCTTTTTGTCCCACTGCTATTTACCATGCCAGAGCAAACCTTTTAACCTCTTTAAGTGATGTAGGTACATCCAGGTGGCTAGAATTAATATGCAAAGCTTCACCAAGAAAGGAGATGAATAAAGTGCAGTAGCACCGAGCAAACTATCCATTAAAGAAAACAAATGCACACATATGATGAGTAAACAAGCAATTAGGATGAAGAGCTGCAGAAATCTGGTTAGGCAGAAGTTAATTTTACTTCCAGGCAGAACTTTTTTTTATAAATAAATCGCTCAAAATACTAAATTTTCTATAATGTCAAAGCTGACAGTGTGTACACTTGTGTGCTTTGGGGTAAGCTCGGGGGATCTTCTTTATCATGAAGCAGACATATAAGAGCCCGGGGAACTAGCGCTTTAATAAAAATTTAAAGCAACATGTGGCAGCAAATGAAATGTAAACAATGACAAACTATTTATTATTTAATTAGAATGAATTAATCCATGCTAAAAATAATTTAATCTTTAATTGCCAATGTGTACTGAAGGGGAGCCCTGTCCTGGCATATGGAGACGGTTCGTGACCAAATTTTGAGTATATTCTGTTGATCTGGAGAAAACATTCTAATTAGAGAGCTTTCTCTGGTGAGCTGTCAGAGTGAGTCTGAGTCAGGGAACACAAGTTTATTTGTGTATATGTGACTGTGTGAGAGTTTCTGAGAGTGCATTTTTATGACTCACAAACTATTTGTACTAACCATCGACACCATTTCTTTTCTTTTTGTTGAGTCAAACTGGCATCTCAGATACAACTAAATTAAAAAATAAATATGATGAGACAATTCAGAACATTGTGTGATTATCATATTTAAAATATTGGACACAGCATATCCATAGCAAAGCCAACAAGAGAAAAAGTGTAATGATAAAGCAAAACACTTCCAACATGGTGTTGTTGTTACACGAGATGTGATTCAAAACCAGCAGGGGTTTATTGGTCTGTAGGTACAGATTTCACTGAGCATGATGCTCATGCCATGGCAAAAATAGGATTATGGTTTATCCAGAGTTGATTGCTGCACCGCTGCTTTTCCTCACCCAGCTTATTTAAAAGCTGCACCGATTTAAACAGGATAATATTGCAGATGCTGCGGCAAGTGGAAGCAGCGTGGTTCCTGGTTTAAAATGGGTTTTAGTGTCTTTGCATTTAACTGCCTACTATAACACTGCTGGCACCACACCGAGTACAGTCTAATTAACCATAATCCTTTTTTTCTACAGTACCAGGTGTAGACATTTTATATGACTCCTTAAGATACTAAGATCTTGAGATCTAATTCAATATGAAGACATTTGCAGATTAATGTAAACGTTTACGTACAGACATAAAGGACTTTTTTCTTTTCTGTCACAAAATTATTGAAACAAAATAACTGAACAAAAATTGTTCAGTTCAGTTAAGTTCATTTTTCTTAAAGCACTTATCCTAATTAAAGTCGGGGAGGGGTGCTGGAGCCTATCCCAGCTCTTCAACGGGCGCAAGGCACACGGTAATAAACTGGATTGGGCACCAGTCCATCACAGGTACCTACTGGACAATTCAGTGTCTCAAATCAATCTGCTAGCATGTCTTTGGACTGTGGGAGGAAACCGGAGTACCCGGAGGAAACCCATGTGGACTCCGCACCTAGATCTTCCCACCCGGGAATCAAACCAGGACCTTCTCGCTCTGAGGCGACAGTCCTAAACCTTAAGCCACCTGAACAAAAAATTAATTTATGATTTTTGTGTCTGGTTAAAAGCATAAAATAAAAGATGCAAGAAATTAGCATTGCAGGCGCATTTATGTTACAGTATATGGTCAAGCAGGCTTGACATTGCCATTGTAAAATAAATGAAAAAGAATTTGGTGTTTTCATTATTCTAAAACAAGCCTTCCTTTTTATTTTGATAAGCCAGGAGTTTAAGATGCAGTAAACCTGGTTTGCTCATTTGCCATCTCATTTAAATTTGTCGGCTCTTCAATCATAAGGGTTTTATAGAGACAGATTTAGGGATGAATAGATGTGCATGTTTTCAGGCTCACTTTAATCTTTCAATCTGACAGATTTGTAGAGCAGCAGCTTTAAATGATCTCCCATACTCTTTCTTTTTGTCTGTCTCTGCTCATATGTGTCCGCCATTCATCTCTTCTTGAGAATAAAAACCTGGTGGAGGTAAAGGGGACGACCACTTAACAGACATGGCTGCACACCATCATTACTGATTCCAGATCTAGAAATCCTGATTTCAAGTCAAGAAAGTTAAATACCTGAAACTGGAGACACATCAAGGTCATCATATTCATGGTATGATACACCAACCCTTCATTAGTCTACCTAAAGCACCAAGCTCTTACAAAATAATTTCCTAATCTTTTAGCACTATAATGGGATTGATCATGACTATTATTTTTTTAAAAACAGTTCTAAGGAAATGTTACTAATTGTTGATGAGAAATCCTCTGCATTCAATTCTGAATAAAATGTTAAATATTGCAAAAAGAACAAATTGTGTTTTACAAAGTACATGGAAATTAAATTTAAATAACTTTAACTAAGCTATTTAGCTATTTTATTTCGGAATTATCAGTATTTTTATTATCACTACTATTACTATGGATATTTATTCTTCTACTAATAATAATTATAATAAATACATCTGCTATGGATTGGCACCATGTCTTACTGCATTACATCCAGGAGATGCAGATTGTCTGAAGAGTGTTTAACAGTGACAGTGATTAGCGCCTGTCCATTGATACTACAAGGGAACCTTCTGCACTTTTATGTTTTGGTTAGAAGTCGTGAGAGTGGGAGGTAAGATAAGATAAGACAAGGTAAGATAATCCTTTATTAGTCGCACAGTGGGGAAATTCACATTGTTGTATCAGCGAAGGGATAGCAAGTCACTCAGTAAAAAAGATACAAAAAAGACTTCTACCTTTTTAAATGCTTTGGAACATTTTTTGCTGATGGCATTAAAATGATACGACGCTGGAGAGAATGCATCACAAATGACTATGTAGAAAAGAGATTCTTAATAAAAAAATATTTACAGTGTTTTTAAAGATAAACTGTTTTATTAGATTTGGTGTGCTTCTCATTTGGTGTGCCGTCAAAAAGGATGTAATTCAAAAATAAAAATGTACATATAACTTTAACAATGCACAGTTAAATCATCTTTAAGCTCGGACGTTTTAATCTAAGAGAAAAAGGATTTTGCACAGCAGAAGTGAATGACTGCTGGAATTCTTGAAAACAGTTTGTCCAGCTCTGAGCACACACATCCTTTGAGCATTTTAGGTTGAGGGCCATTACTGTCTAAGCTCATGAAGATGGCATCAGTCATTTGACTCAGGGGAGCCTCATCACCTCTGTAACCAGTCGAGGCTCCTCTCCACACCTTATGTTTGACTATGAATATACAGTACTTTTAAGATATGCAAGTCAGCAGTTCGGTACTCTGAAAAGGCAGCGTGTGCATTCAAGGTATGGTTATGGCTCTGTGGGATCCTCTGGGCTTATGGTTTGTGTATTTTAGGATGGCATGAAGAGCACTTCAAGGTCTAAGCTGCAGATTCTCGAGAGCTTTTATGCCAGAGTGAAAATAGAGCTGACAAGATGAAGAGTGGAACAGTATAATGGCATGAAAGAGTAACGCTGCAAGAAATGGCAAAGAAATGAGAGGAATGGGAGCTGATGGAGATGTGTTTTTGTGATATGATGGGGTTTTAATGCTGGGGGCTCAGTTGAGAGAATTATGATGAATAGATGAAGAGTACTGTGGTGCGTTTCTGATAATGGTGAATGTGCTGTATGCTTGGACAAAACAACATCCCTGATCTGCTAATGCTCAACACGCTCATCACCAGTCTATATGATTAATCACCCAATCACATTTTGGGTCCTGGGACATTTAATAGAACTGTTTATAGGAGGACATGTGCTTGGAGATCATGGTCGGAAGATGTAAATCACCCAAGTTCTTCACATAAGCTTTGTCTACTCCTGTGTCCTGTCCTAGTCCATGTATCTTACCTCGTATGGTAAGTCTTATAAACAGCAAAATGCAGCAGCTTGGCCAGGAAAGAGCTGCAACAAAGCACAGATCATGATCATTTAGGTTTCTGTCATTTCTCTGGGTATGTATTACTTTTGAGTTTTCTCCAAGTTGCTAATGCTTGAGATGGACTGGGAAAGTGGTAGCATAGTAAGTAGAGTTTCGGACAATCAATCTGAAGGTTGAGAGGTTTGAATCCAAGTTCTACCTTGCAGACACTGTTGGGCATATGAGTAAAGCCCTTAGTTCTCTTGGCTCCATGAGTGCCGTACAATGGCCACACAGAGATCATTTGTATACGTATAGATGACCAATAAAGGCCTTCATTTAATTTATTTTTATATGTTTTTGTCCATGATGTTATTGTACCTTGCATCCAGTGTTGCTGCAGGCTTATTGAGAGCATAAACCTTATAAACTTATTGAGTGCTGTTTCCATGCCCATATAAATAGGTTGTGTCAGGAAGGGCATGCAGCATAAAAACCATGCCAAATCAATAATGCTGATCAAGATTCGCTGTGGTAAAAAGTCATTTAATACGACTGGCTACAGCTAAGACGACCTGGAAACTGCTTGTTCTGGTGTTCTGACCGTAGACCAGGCAGACCACTATGAAAAAACCCTCCATTTAAAAAAAAAGGCAGCAATGCCAACAAAGTAGCGAAGACCTTGAGCATGTTCGGAGCCCCTTTCTTTGTTTCTTGTGTTCACTATGCACGCCTACACACAAATTCAGAACATTTCTGTCCTTCATCTTTGCTACTCTTCGCTTACAGGCTAGAGAGTTTGTCTCCTTTCTCTGATCTGGTAATTATAAATCATTAAAAACAATTTGGGTGGAATAATAACTAGTTTTAAACATTTTACAAAAATAGTTGATTCACTCTTTTAAAATGCTAGGATTCATTCATATTCATGAACATGCATTTAAAGCTTTTAGCAAACACTTTTATTCAAAGCGACTAACAGTTCTAACTAAAACAAATTCCAAGCAATTAGGGTTTGAGGGCTTAGCTCAGGGGCCCAAAAGATGACTTGACTTGTGTAGCTTGAACCAGTGACCTACCAGCTCATTGCAATAATCGTTGTACAACTACCACTGCTTTTGGAAATTAGTAATGCCCTCAAGGATTTTAATAGTGATTTTTTGCACATTTAGATGCAGTACCAGGCTCATGACAGAGTGCTATCTGTGAATCTATAAAATAGCTGCAGCTGCAGAACATGGCTTCTGAGGATTAACTGCTGTGGTTTCCTCAGCTCTAGTAGGTGTAGCCCAGTCCAAAGCTCCAGAGACACTGCTAAGGCTCATACTTTCTGATCGAGACCACCAGTTTTTGCTGGCCTTAAATCAGGTAGTAGTTGTGAAACTATTAAACTTCAAAAGCAATCACAATCCTGTTGGTTGATTTTTAAAAAGTGTTGGATGTCCAAAATTCTTGAATATAGTCACATCATTATGACAACTTTGTACTTTCAATAGCTGCAGCACGTTGCTCATGAAGGATGTCACGTTTCTTGAGATGGCTTTGTGAGAACATAAGGTGTGGAGGGTTAAAGTTAAAGGTTTAGTGTTAGGGTAACCTGGGATCCTCGCAAGACAAATGTAACACACTGGTTTGTAGAACATCACCAAGTACAACCCAATTCACTTGAGCCCAACTGAGCATCTGTGGGACCACATCAGTGGTTGTGTTCACTCTACGGATTCTCGCTGTCCCCCCACCCCTCAAGCCGCAGTGGCATGCACTGCAGTCAGTATGGCTCCAGATCCCTGTGACATCTTACATGTACAATCTGGTGGTTATAATAATGTGACTCAGCAGTGTAGTGTGATTTCTTTCGAAACCTTTCTTTTGACCTGAAAACGAAGACTTCCTGCCTATCATTTCCACTTGTTTCTCTTTCTAAGAGTTTAATATCTATTCATGATAATTAATACCTCTTTCAACTTTCCTTGATTGCTTCCTGGTGCTTTTATGCATGCTCGGTACATTTCAGGATACGTTCTTTTGATTGATGAATGGCAGCAATTGTAAACTGGTTCTGAGTCTAGACTGCCTTCCTTGCACACTGGGTTAGTAGACAAAGAACTGTGAGTCAATTAGTATTGTATTAGCAGAAATCCAGCTGTTACGCATCAGATGGTATTGAAGTCGCACGTGACAGCTTGATGGCTTGTTTAACAATATAAACTCCGGGCTGACGGGATGATACACTGGATGTGTCTTTAGGAGACTGAATGAAAAGCTTGACATGTTACGAGGAATCTGTTGACATGCTGAGAGACTGACATCTGCACTTTACAACATGCATCCATGTTTCCGAATACACAATCATCTTACCCAGCAGCACACTCTCCCCAGCTACTGTGTGCTATCAAATATGTAGTGGATAAACAAAGCATATTGTTAAGACATTGTTAAAGATGGGATTTTTTAAAGTGTTTTAGAGTCAAACTTGCATCATCCAGCTTTGCAGGTGCTATGCTGTCTCATTTTACTTTCTTTCCTAATTGTGGATGCATTACAATGCTGGTCCCACAAGAACATCCAAGAAGCACAGGAGCTTGTATTAAATTAGCTGCTATTGAATAGCGTTTAGAAAGACTACTGGGTCTGTTGTGGCGCAGCTCCGGTGCACTAGGGTAGGCTGCTATTGAAGAGAACATCTGTAATTTATTTTATTGTGGATAGTTTCATCACATGGACTAAAGAAATGCAAAAAGATTAAACGATTGCTTGCTCAACCTAAATGCACAGTAAAAGAGATTATGAATTACAGTCAGGCCCTGATTTGATGAAGATTTGCATAATTAAATACATGAAAACCAGCCTAGTCTACAAGAGGATCTCCCACTTGCACACATTAAGTAATTGTCATTCATTTCAATCATTTAGATGTAAATAAATACAAATATATAAAAATAACAGTACGTCATTAATCCCAATCCCTGTGTTACTAGATCGATTTCACCCCTGTCTCCAGTAGAATGCCTTATCGTAATGGTTTTGCCTCCCCTGCTTACCAGAAAGATAAACCTGACAGACGGGTGAGGTATAAAAGGCTGAGCCCGGGCTCAGAGGTCATTAGATGAGCAGGAGCAATCAGGACTGTCCTGGTGGACCCCAAGGGATGTGAGAACCATGATAAAAGCTGATGGTGATTCAGTTTGACCTTGCAGTGAAACCAGAAGCAAACTATCAGCCAACAACATTTAAAATATTGAGTTAAAAAGAGAACTAGCATTTACAGTACATGACAATTGCTCCTGGGATACATTATTGTAATTTTAAGTTTTTATACCACTGGCCCACAACACCTAACAAGCATTTTGTTAAATAAAGTGGATAAAAATACAGTTCATTTTTCTATTTTGAATTTTATTTAATTTTTCTCCGAATTTTGTGTAGTGGGACTGTTGTGGCCTAGCGGTGAAGTTACTGAGCTAGTTATATAAATGTCGCTGGTTCAAGCCGTATCACTACAAGGTTGCCTGGTTGGGTCCTTGAGCAAGGCACTTAACCCTCACTTTCTTAGAGAATGTATTGTCACAGTACTGTCAGCTGAATGCTGAAAATTTACATGTGCAGTAAAATGCTGTTGGGGCCCCTAGGGGTGCCCAAGGAGGGGTGACTTGACTGACACACACTCAGTCGGATGTGTGCACAATGGGCACACAAAGAGCCCTGCACGATCTCGGCGCCCCTCGAATTCTGTGTAGGCACCCTGGGCCACCAGGATCATTACACAGACCCACCCATCTGTTTTTATACCAGTCATTCCCCACCTTAACTGACTAATGGCCAATTTTGTCTGCTGCAGGCATTAGCCAATGGTGCCCAGCCGAGACTCGAACCTGGGAGTTCAGAATCTCATCGCTGGCGTGTTGAGTGCAGTAATTAAAACTTCAGTTCTTTGGAGGTAATTTCCGTGATCTGCAAATGTTTTTGTCTCAGTATAAATACATTTTATGATTATTATTCTATTATTCATCTGCAGAAAAACTCAATTATTTATTTAGTGAGAACCAATCCAAACTTGAACAGCAGTGGATAGTTGAACCCAAGAGAAGAAAATTCGTCTTACACTTGCTCTCATTTTTTATTTCTTCCTTAAATGGTGAAGGACAGAGGCACACGCACAGGGAGTAGAAAAGTGTATCCTTAAGAATTTTGATAAGAGAAGAAATTGTGATGGATTACAGATCTTATCCACGCTGAAGACAAATGAATCACAAAGCAGCACTTTTTCCTTTTTTCTCTTGAATGTAGCCTTTCATTTGAGAAAGCTTGCGGAAGCATAGCAGGACTAAAACAGCCGAGTTTTATTAATATTTATACGCATATAGAACAAATCATGCTTGGTGTGCTGCATCCTGGATGGCCGGCATGACTACAGAGTTGCAGATGGTCTACATGGCTAAGCCTTTGAGGGTTAAATGTTCTGTGCAGCTCAGATTTGTGTGTTTGTGTGTACATGTGCACGTATGTGTTTATATAATATGTTCATCCTTAAGATAGAAAGTGCGCTTCACCATGTGTGTGAGTGTGCCAGCCCAGTGGGCATTCTGATGTTGCACAACAGAGAGGATAGCAAAAGAACGTAATCCTTTATGAATAAAAGATTTAAAAAGACTTTAGGAGTTAATACCAAGTCATGGCTTTTGTGGCATCTGTGTTCCACACAACCTCTAACAATATTCAAATCCACCCTGGAGACAAGGATTCAATTATTAATTCTGTTTAAACAATATGATATAAACGCTGTAACAAGACTGACCTTCATTTTGATGTTTTTGTAGCTGCAAATCACAGCTCAGGGTATGAAAAACTTTCTTCACATTTTCTCCAAATTTAGTGTCATCAATTTGTCTTCCGCTGCTGTGGGATCGTTTATCAACAGGGGTATAATGTGTCTCATGCCTCCTCCGAACCCCTCTACTGTTTTTTTTTACTCGTACACACCCACATAGTCTGGTCAACCCACCCTGCAGACACTTCCGACTAGCAATTATGCCAAAGAGTTCCGAATCTCAGCCCTGGAGTGCTTGTGGAATATCCCGCTGCACCACATGATGAGAAATAATAAAACATTATATTGTTTATATTAGTAGTAGTAATAAAGAAGTTTAATTTGAGCCAATGTTTTCATAAGCCGTTACATGTTTGGCAAATGATTTTTGTAATTATGTCGCCATGCCGGCACAGCTTGTGAAGCGGATGCAAAACAGCATGGATTCTCAAACCTGATTTTAATAAGAAAAAATAATAATTCACAATAAGTGAAAAGGAATTGGTTAAGGGTCCTACTCAAGGCCTCATCGGTGGCAATTTGGTAGTGTAGTGTGAAAACTGAAACCAACAAGCTTCAGTACCACAGTCCTAGTCCAAGCACTGTCAATAATTTAATTGCTTAAAAGCTTTGATTTTTGATTTATAATTAAAGCTACTACACAAAGCAAAAACTATATAATCAAATAAAATATTTATTTAGAATATGTGACCATCTATGTGTCATATAACAAATTATTACACAGCAAAATCCATAAAGCCTCTTATATTAAATTTAAATGAAATATTTACACTTTTCTGCACAAGTCATCCAAAATAGATCCGACCTGACTTATCAAATATTCAACTAAATTCAGAGCGAGCGAATTGATTCTAAATATGCATCACGTCTAAAGAAGATGCTTCACGATTCATTTCAGGGAAGAAAATTACATTCTGGCAGAGAATCCTGGTGGATGTGTTGGAGTTTTAACTGTGATATGAGATGAGCTATGAAAGGTTTGCATCTGTAACGGGACTTTTTAAACACATAGAAAAGTATACAGGGGTACCGTTTAACTCCACGTCCCACACTGGAGAAACAAAAAAAGAGAATATATTGCTTTGAATTAGAAGAGCAGTCAAAAAAACAAATATGATTATATGATTTGTTTCACACTGAATTCTGAGCACAGTTTCTTGATTCAATTCCAATAAACATTTTGTTTGAAAGGAGTCGTTTCTGAGGGGTGGGGTGCATTTCATGTGTATAAAAAAGTAATAAAAGTACAAATAATTCATCATACTCATTTGTCTGCGATATAATGAGGAACTTGATGATCAGAGTTAGTTAGAAGCATGGAATGTTAGTAATAAAATACAAGATTATAATATTTATTATGCATATAACAAAACATATGCAGTTCCACGGAATCACATAAGGCATTAACAGATTTACCCCTCTATCCTTATGGGAAAAATGCCTTGAAATTTGATGCCTTTGAAGCTAAACTCTCCCAATTGAGGTTGAGTTTCAAGGTACTACTGTACTAGCTTTAATGGAAGATTTTCAGCATATGAAGGTATATGAATGCTGGCTGGATTCATTTTATTCCAGATATTATTCTACCTGATTTGACTGAATTCATAAGGTGTTTAGATCATTTGTGCTGGCTCACTGTGGGGTTGTGGCAGTAAAAACTGTCTTGATTAGAGAAGGTCTAATTGTTCAATCAGAATCAAATCAGCAACCGGATTTTGAGTCATTAGAACCAATTACATCAGGATCGTTTTAAGGCTGTCTTACTGTGCTTCCCTATCCTAGCTTTAGCGGTGTGTGTGTGTGTGTGTGTGTGTGTGTGTGTGTGTGTGTTACAAACCATCACAAGCATTCTTCCAGATGGACCACGATCCCATGGGGGTTTGTGATGAGATTTGTAGCTGGTTAACAGTAAATCCATCAGTAGAACACACACACACACACACACAATCACATAGACACACACAGACTTATGACAGGGCCATGCCCCTCTGTGCAGAGAGCAGGCAGGAGACTGATGATCCATGCAGGAGTAATTAAGGACAGCTCCTCCCTGGAGAAAATGGGATTAAACCCATTTACTTCCGCAATGCTGTGTATTCACAAATATTCAGCAGAATACACTATTTAACACGGACTATAAAACACAACCGATAGATTTTAGAAATGTACAATGCTGTAAAGAAACAGTGTGTAGCCTGATTAAAAAACAATAATTATTTGAATCATTTGAAGAATCTGGTCTACCCACAGAACCTAGCACAGCTAATTGCTACTTGACATTAATATGAAGCCGACGTTATCCGTCATCACATTTGACATGCTGTGTTTATGGCACATTCTCCCAGGGATCTGTGATGATTTTAATTATACAATATATGTCCATGTCGGGCACTTTAATGGATGTGATCTAAGCTGTCATGACATTACACACAGCAGACGGTATCAGAGACACAAAGCTCTATATCTGGGATTCATTCTTCCCCCCGCCTACTGTCTGTGATGGTCTTTTCACATCAGTTTGAGAATGTGTTTTCATTGCAGTAAATAAGCTCCCTGGGTATGATTCAGTGTGATGCTATGTAATGTACATTCAGCCTGATGGTGTTAAATTCCCACTTTAGACCCATTGTTACCCAGATTAAGATGAAGCATTTGATAATTATGGAAAAAATGACATGTTTGTGTCCTAAGTACTTAAAATCTAAAGAGTGAAGAAGATTTTCATATGGTTTTTTGCCATGCACACGTCCCACTAGCTGCCACTTCGGCACTCAATCTAAGCTATTGCCATAAACATTTTTTTCACCAAGAAACACGAGGACAAGGAAAATAGACATCAATCAATGTCTTTAAAAAACATACATTTATCTTTACATACATTTCATGCCTGCGTATTATGTCATGTATGAAGCAACAGGCAAAATGCCAGTGCATAACAGCTCTAGGGTTCATACGTCCATTTACTTTTTGTATGAGAGTCAGTGACATTGTATGAGAGTCAGTGTCATTTGTCTTATCCAGGTTTTCTTCAGGCACTACAGTATCCACCCTTGTAAGTATGCAAAATGTGGGTATGCCAAATACATGATTCATTTGTGAATAAGTGAATGTGTGATGCCCCGCAATGGAGTCCCATCTGTTGTTTAGCAGTTATGAATGTATTCATGTTCATATGCATCACTACAGCTAGTTTCAATTTAGCTTACATTAAATTAAATTACAGAAGAAGTTTCTGATAGAAAGGTGTCAGAAAACAGGGCCAATTACAGCATAACGCACATAAAATTAGAGAGATGGTCATAATGTTATGCTTGATCGGTGTTGGTGTGTGTGTGTGTGTGTGTACGTGAGTTTAAGCAGAAAAAAACAGAATTGTGTCATTGAAACTTTTTATATTCTCCTTCCTAACATAATTTTCTTGATCAAACAGTATTGTTTATTTTCTCGGCACATTATGAAAAGCATCAGTGTATTTAAAGCACTCGTTGCTCAGGTCTTAAGCCTCTGGGATGACTTTGTGTTTAATTCTCTGTTTTTGCACCATGGTATTGAATTTTCCCCATGAACCCTCACCAGCTAAGCCCCTCATAATGACTGTCAATTTAGCATTAAGTGTTTAACAGATTAAGAATTAAATGTAAATCAAAGTGAAAGAAATGTCTCCGTGCCCTCTTCCTCATGCTCCTCAGCAGCTGCGGGGACATAATAAGGTATTGTTTTAGGCTGAAAAAGTACAAATCCCACCTGAAAGGTCATTATAATATTGCATGGTTTACATTACACTGGTCCATGTCTGATGATACCTGGTCCTCACATGAGCAGTTGCTGGAGAAGGGGTGTGCTGAAGCCGCTGTGATGGATGCCGGTACAAGCAGTACTGGTGCTTGCTTGGTGTTGATGTAGTGGTAGTCACGCAGAGTATTTATCAGCTGAAAAAGGGGAAAGAAATTATAGATTTTTACTTTGCCTGAAAAGGCCTTTTTTTAATCTAACATTGTATAGGTTTGTGAAGGGAAAGAACAAGGGTGTTTGTCCTTCTTGGCTTTTGGAAAGTCCAGAAAATCACCCTTATATGTGCTTCAGCTTCATCCACTGCTCTGTCATCTGTCAGTTTAACCTCACAACTAAAATACTTCAGAAAAGGCTTATTTTGATCAAAATCACACTTTAAATAGATCATTAAATGACATACACGGACAAGGCATAACATTATGACCACTGAAAATGTCTTAGGCACTGTCACTGTGTTAGCAGGACAAATGGGTGAGTTTAAAAACCTGTTTGACTAAGCCCAAATGTGTTTGTGCTGGCTAGACAACTGGGTCAGAGCATCTCCAGAACTGCAGCTCTTGTATGGTGTTCATGGGCGGCCAGACTCATTGATGCACCTGTGGTCCAATCCAATAGACAAGCTAGTGTAGCTCAGATTGTTGAATGCTGGTTCTGATAGAAAGGTGTCAGAACACACAGTGCAGTTTGTTGTGTGTAGGTGGGGAAGCAAACACAATAGGAGGACCAACACAATATTAGAAAGGTGGTCACACTATTATGCCTGGTGCACACTTGTAAATTTGTGTATACACTTTGTGTTTTATTAAAGCAGAAAGAAGAAAATGACTAAACAATAGGTAAAGAACATGCAGTTTTCGAGCCAGGACAGGACTACGCCAGCAACATATTTTATCACCCTGTGGACGTTATTAAAGTCAATGGAGTTTCTCAAAACGCGCAATTACTCCACTAATTAAATTAAACCTAGAAATATGTACCTGAGATTATTGCCGGCTGAAGCTCTCAAATTTTATTAGCTTAGGCACTAATTTGGTGGGTTTTAACACGATTAGGCTACAAAGTTAGTTTAGGCTCTGTTAAAATGCAGTAATATGTTCCAATTGTTGCAATTTCCAGATTACCATGATATAAAGACTAACAAGTACAATGTTGGTGTTGAAGAGGGTATGTTGGGAAGGATCCTGAGAGCGAACATGACCATCGACGTAGTGACATTTACATTTTCAGCATTTAGCAGACTCCTTTATCCAA
>JAYDZG010000004.1:4382178-4394364 GCA_034509265.1 Microcambeva bendego
CCATATTTATTTATTTATTTATTTTGTTTTGTGTGTGTGTGTGTGTGTGTGTGTGTGTGTGTGTGTGTGTTTCTACTACTGAAAATGTTATTTGACTCTACCTGGGTCGTTCAAGACTCTTTTATTACTTGCCAATACAATCTAAATAACAAAACCACTTTTGTTTAGTCGCCATTTGCTATTTGCATATTTTAAATATTCACAAGTAAAGAGTGCACATATGCTTTACAGAACAGCTATGAGATGAAAGTGTGTATGGAGCAATAGTGATTAACAATGAGGCAGAGGGGGGCTCAGGGACAATACAGAGCAGAGATGCGTGCCACTGTACCTTTATGAAAATTTGGCAGCTTAGGCTAAATTACGTTGCTCCAACGAAATCTGTTGCATTTCATGCACGGCGAGGGATCAGTTTGCTGATATAACATGGTAACAAAGTTATGGGTGACTGTACTCTGCAAAGTGTGCAAGAATGTAATGGAGTAATGAAGTAGTAGAAAAAAAGTTCCATCATATTAGTACACTTACTGTGGATAAAGTAAAGTCCTTTTCTTGTATTCACAACTGAGAAACCATGTACTAAATACCTACTGATGTTTAGTTGTTTAGGAATACATCACATGATTTGAAGTAGCATATATTACACCTAGTCAGTAGACACACAATAGCACATTAGGTAAAACATGTGAGTAATTAGATGCAGTTCTATTTTCTCTTTCAACAGCATTTTCAAAAGAACTCTTTCTATCAAAGAAATGCATTGTTCTCAGGCAGGATGTACATGTTTAGAGACAGTTGAAAGCATCATGTGAGTGCCGGAGTGCAAGTGTGAGGAGAACAGATGTTTTCTGAGTGGTGCTGAGTGGCTTTGTTTATTCCCGTCACAGGCATTCACAGAGGACTGGACGGGATGGACGCACTGCTGGATGGACAGGTGGCAGTGACACCATTACGTCTGTCCTATCTGATAAGAGCAGGGGGAAGAGTTTTATCCTGCTGGGGATACTGAAGAGAAAATCATTTTGAAAGATACAACACACCCAATTTCTCAACCTCGGTTGGGGGTATTTTAATAAATGTCAGGGTTTCGTACCCTTCACATTTACAGTGTGAAAAAATGCATTTGGATCCTGCTGTTTCAGTCATTGCTTAATGCACAAGGACTGAATTTTAACCATATACTGAAAATAGAGGGCAAGCAATTATTTCTGGCTTTTTTCTTTGCTTTTTAATCAAAGAAAAAAGTGACTAAAATAACAGAGTACATGTGTGCTGGAATGAAAAAAATACAGAAAAACAAAACACTCAGTGTGATTGCTTTTTTTAGTCTAGTCTCGAATAAAACAGGGTTTTTCCAATTTTTTTTGAGCAACCCACATATTGTCCATCGTTTTGACCTCGACAGAGGGAAAACAAACAATGCATCAAAATGAAACACAAAATTAAATATACTTAATTAATAAAAATCTGGCAATCTGGTCTCACTGTGTCCCACTGTGGTTTATTAATGTGCCTGTTAAAATTAGTGTTGCCACCCAAAGTTTGAAAAAAAAAAGTTAGTATTATTAAATACTAAACGTGCTGTCCTATATATTGACAGTAACATTCTACAACAATCCATTCATTCACTGGCTGTTTAAACACCACTTAAACCTAGTCAGTTCCACTGGATTGTGCCGTTTGTACTGGAGACAGGAGGCAACCCATGAACAGAATTGGCTTTACTTCATACACAAAGCAAATAATGTTCCATCCTGTTGCAGCAGTGTTGCCCCTGCTAAAACTTTCTTTTTATCAAGGCGGTGGGGTGTCATTTTTCTGATTTATGGATATTTCCATTGTATTTACAGAGATTCTATTAACATTTTCATCATATAGCAGATAATCCCACACTCTCAGGAACATATGGTGGGACTTGAGCACACACTCAAGACTTATATACACACAACAACTGTGTTGTATTGCTGTGGCTGTATTACTTTGCACAATATCGCATATCTGCACACATTTTTGCATTTGGCACCTTAATCTGTTAATATCTCAGCTGCTGTATCACTGTGACTGTATTACCTGCATCTTTGCACATTTATTGCAACCTGCAGAAGTTTCTGCACTTTTTTACCTTACTCTGTTTAGACCACTACTGCTTATAAAACTCCACACTGCTAATTGTATATCAGAATAAATCTCTACCTCATGTACCATTTACTCAGTACAATGTACTGACCAACAATCATCTCTAGTCTCCTAATTACTTGTTTTAGCATTTATTGTACTTTTGTTATCTGCACTGTGTATTGTATTGTTTTGCACTTTTTGTTTTTTGTTGCGCCGTGGTCTTCAGTATGTATCTGAAATGACAAAGACTCTGATTCTGACTCAATCAAACGTTGATCAAACAGATAGCAGCACTACCTTGAATCTTGCCTGAGACGCAATTAAAACTGGCTAAATGTGAGTCAGACAGAAGTGTACTTCAAAAACTTTTCCTTGAGTTTTGATTGTTGGAAGAGCCAGAATGTTGCATAAAGAGATCTCCAAAGTAGTTGTGGAGGGAAGAATGCACAGAGCTGAAGTGGGAAATGTGGCAGCATTTAGGCTGACTAGAAACCAAACCAGCTGGACTGCTGCATTTTGAATTGTTTATACTGGCCTGAAAGTGGAAATGTGAGTTTGCTCTTTCACCTAGGGAATCTGATCCACAGCGACCCTGACCAGGCTAAGAAGCTTAAAATGAATTACATTCTTCCTGTCTTTGTTCTTATTCTGTGCTTAATGTCTTATTATTATTACTATTTGATATTTCAATGGTTTCCCCTTCGCCTGCTCGTCCCTCTGTTCCTGCAGCTGCATTGCAGTCGACGTCTCACATTTATTATCCATCGGGCTTGGCTTGTGCCGCTCCCTCCTCTCTTTCCATGCTGTTCAATTACTCTGTCTTCCCGGAGTGAGCACCGGTGTCAGGCTACTGTAATGACTTTCAGATTATCTGTCCGTCCATGATGAATGAGATGGAAATGTGGCTCTGGCGTTTCAGGCCCTGGCACGGCTCCATATGGGCACGCAGGAAGGCGATGGCACAGCCAAACAGAGTAATCTTAACTATAAATAACATCACAGACAGTCAAGGAGAGCTCCCGCCACTCTGACAATATATTTCTTGCTAGCTCAATGTTGGCCGAGGGTCGAGCATGACTGTTGCTCCGAGTGGCAATTTCTAGCTGTAGGAAATTCAATCGCAGGCAAAGATCCACTGAAGAATGTTCTTATTGTTATTCTTGATAATTAGGATTCAAAATCTGCTACATTATGTATGAAAGTTTTGATAGGGAGAGTGATTATGGAGATTGGTCCTGTGCTTGACCTGTTTAAAGTTAATAATAAAAAAGAACAATGCTTTGTGTAAGTGACCCTGGGAACCAGTCTGACATTGAAAAGGCTACCTGATCGGTTTGGAACGTCTCACCTGTCGCTCAGCCTGACCCTTCTCCTTGTCTCCGTCCCTCCCTACCTCTCCTTATTACTTCCTATTTTTCTTTTGCCTGCCGTTTGAATTACTCAGCCAACCTCTGATGCCATTCACGTCGCTCAATTACTCCTGCAGCCACCCAGCGTGGACACAGTAATGACGTTCTGATTATCTATCTGCAAATGAGCAATGAAATGGGAACGTGAGAAATGGGGACACGCTCAGAGCCATTTAGCACAAATTGGGGGCCCTCTCATTGCCTCGTCGCAACAAGAACTTGAAGTGAGGAATATTCTGCCCCAGTAAATGCATGAAATTGCACTCTGGGATTTAATTGACCCTTTTCAAGGCATTTATAGAAGATGAGACAATACGTTAGAATGTCTCTGAAGCTTTGCACCAATTCAGTTGTTGTTATTAAAAGTGTGCACTGATAATCTGTCTGCTACGGACATGCCTTTCATTTGTCTCTGATGTCTGGAAACGAAATCTTTTTTATTCAAATAATTATTTATTCCTGTTGAATATATTTCTATTTTCTCCTATTCTTTCCAATATCACAATTCTGACACATCTGTGGGATAAGATCTTATATTTTATTTTCTGCTGTGTACAACGTTTATCTTCCAAATCGCAGCTTAAAGGACTGACTGACATTTCATGAAATCAATTTTTACTAATGGTCACTTATATTACTTATTTATCATTTTACATTGACTAATGGTGACAATATTTTGTGTGTGGAAGATCTAATGTATTTATTATGATTTTAACATCATGCCAGGACAGATTGTTACTAGTTGCAAATTTATCACTCAAGTTTAAGACAATTTTGTATCCTTAATTTACCTCGCTTGCATGTTTTTGGACTGTGGGAGGAAACCGTAGCTCTCAGAGGAAACCAATGCCAATCATGAAAGGTCCGTCTGCTCTATCTGGGAATCGAACCCAGGACCTTCTTGCTGTGAAGTGACAGGATCAGCTCCAAGCCAGCACACCACAATGGAAGTTCTAATAAATGTTGAGTGTAAAGGCATAGATTTTGTGTAGTCTGTGGTCTTGCTCCAGGTTATTTACCAACAAAACTTGTACTTAATGTTCAGAATATTTAGACTAGAATGTATAATACTTAATTGCACCTAAAACAATCTATGCTAGTAAACTTTCCATATTTGGTTGAAGAAGTCATTCAGTAATCTAAGTAGAGCAGGTATTCCTCTACAAAGTTCAAAGGAACTGATCAAGGTGAAAAGAGATAAGTAAATACATTGAAGTATCACTTGGCTAACATGCTTCCAGCTGTTACCAGCAGGTTATTTAACATATATAAGTTGGGTCCTAGAGTGTCATGTCTTCCATAAATAAACAATATACATGTGCCTTAGTCCATAGACTGGTGACTCGCCTAGGGTGTTTACTGCTTTTCGTTGGTCCAGTCAGCTTTTTCTTTTTACTTTTTGTAGACATTTTTAACCACCTCTTTGGCAGTTCTGTTGCCTGCATGACAGATTAAAATACTTTTAATGCTAGACAGGAGTAAGTGTAGCCACTTTGACTGGTCTGTGATGTTTTATATTGTTGAGCAGATCTATATTCTGCAATTTTATCACAGATCCACAGACAATACTCTGAACTCCATCGCTTGGTTTTTTGGCCCTTGTGAACACAATTGTGTCCTTTTGTGACCAAACTCAAAAAATCATTTATTAAATGTATGTCATCATTTGGACTTCTTTTTAACCACCAGTCTACACATTTTTAATTATAATCACTTCAAAAACAACAAATCCACAATCACAAAGCATTGGGATATATTCAGTCTACTGTGATTTGAAAAGGTAGGACTGTCGCCTCACAGCAAGAATGGTCTGGTGCCCTGTCATTGGATAAGCGGTTAAGAAACTGAGTGAGTGTAAATGTCATTTCAATGTATTTTAATGTAAAGGTACCTAAAATCACCGTTTGGTGTATAGTTTCCTTTTTTGCAAGTATCTAGCTGCATAAGGTTTCATATATACAATCCATAACATGTACCATGAATGAAAATTCAACGAGTGTGTGCAGTTGAGTGTGCATACATAAAAATAGAATCAATACTGAAATCAAATTGCATTTCGGATAAAAAATATGGCCACTTTTGTTGCTCAGCTTTACTAGAAAAAAAACTTTTTAAGATTGCAATATGTGACCTTAGACTGTAGCTATTAATTATTAGGGCTGTGTCTACAGGCCTTGTAATCGACTGCTAATCAGACTTGGCGCTTTAATGCTCTCTCTTCTTGTTTAATCGGACATTGAAAGTCAAATCAATCACTTACAGTTTAATTATGCATTAATAATCTCACAGTTTGACTGGTATGATTGGCATTTGGGAACTGAAATACCCAGTGGCTTTAACTGCCCTCTTATTAATACTGACCAAGCTACCGGCTGAAGCAAAAGATATTAGACAGAAAAGGGTCGCTTGGTTGTGCTGGCATTAAGTCATATCCTGACATGGTTTGCCTGGAGCTGTTTCAGTGTGTTTCAGGTGCTGTCACTGAACAATTTGTTGTTTCTTTCCAAAGCCATTGTGTATTCAGTCCATGTTGATGCACTGGGTTGAAAAATATGAGCCCTATCTGATTATGACTAGGGGGTGGATTTGAATACAGGCAATGCTCAGAGCACAAGTGCCAGAACTGTCCCTGAATATGTATGTGTGTGATTTAGAGGGCTTGATGTTGCTCATCTGCTTGCCATGTCTGCATTATTGCATGCCTTGTCCTTTATTACAGGGCGACAGTATGATGATCCATGCTAGACCTAGGCGATAGAACCATATGGTGTTCTGTGTAGTGTCATTAGAAAGTTTATGGTGAAACACCATTGCTTTAATTACTTCTGCTCAGCTCAAAGCTCACAGAGATCAAAGAGCAGAAACTTTTTATCTCTTTTGTTCCCAAACCCCCTCACGGCCATTAGTGTATGAACCAGACTGCAAAAACTAAGTTTTAGTTGCATATATGTAGTGTTTTTAGCTAAACAGTCTTATAATGATCTGTTTGCAAGCTGTTGTTTTTTTTCTGCTGGTCAAATAATTCCTCACCTACACTCCCATGAGATCAGCTACATGTCTTAGACCATGTTTAAAATGAGAACTTTTATAATGTGTGTATTTACAGTATCAAACAAGGCATTGTGTATTGTGTTTGTTGAAGCAATGAGGCACCTCTAAAACTCGCCTTCTAGAACTTTAGTCACCAACACTTTATTAACTAAAAAGCATAAAGCATACGCACACATCATCTTTATGTGGGTGTGTTTAGATCATGCTGAAACCTCAAGAAATAATGAGCCAACACCTATAAAAAGGCCACTCATTAAAGTGGTGTTAACTTTATAAACCATAAGCAAACACACCACCTTCTCATCTGCAAAACCAAACCATAGTAATTGATGCTATACTACATGAGCATAAAAACATTTAAGAGTTTTTAAAGAATGAGTTGAGGCAAGGTTTGTCAGAAAAATTGATGCATTTTCATTTACTCATGTCTCATATATTATGGAGATAGCTTCATTCCATAGTCAAAGCGGCAAATAGCTTTTGAAGTTGTTCAAGTCCATTAAGACTACATTAAGGATCATTCGTATTGTTTTCCATTATTCCATTATTTCTGTTCATCTGTTTTCTAGAGACCGCTGCATTATTTATTCTCTGGGCTTTTTTACATAGTTAAGAAATGGATTTCACCTGATTGCATCAATATATAGACTTGTGTAATATATTACTTTATCTTGCTTAAATGATTATTCAGTGAGGTTTATAATTAAGTTCAGGGAGTGACTTTTGGCAAGCACTGGGGTGGCACAGTGGGCTATTACGTCAGCCAGCGACCGCAGTGTTCTTGGCATGAATCTCAGCTGTGCTCTAGGCCGTCCAGTCATTTAAATGGACATGACTGGGTATGTAGAGGAAAAGGAAGCCAGGAACTGATGCCACCTTGCTACTTCAAAAACCTGGATAAAATTAGAAGTTAGCCATTTCTAATAGATATTTTAGTTTGAAGCCCTTTGGGGAAATTTAGCAGGTTGGATCACTGTCCTAAGTTTTATTCATTGACAATTTGGTTTGGTGGAAACAAATACTATTATTTATTAGTAAGTGATACAAAAGCCTTTGTAGTTTTATCACTAAAATAAAAAAGATAAACATCTACTGGGTTTTGGGATCAATCTAAAATTATTTGCCAGGCTTTTATTTGTCACTGACCCTTATAATGTTCATTTTCTTTAACCCCCTATCCTAATTAAGGTCCGGGAGGGTTGCTTGAGCCTATCCCAGCTCTTCAACAAGCGTAAGACACACGGTAACACCCTGGATCACAGGTACCTACAGGACAATTCAGTGTCTCCAGTCAACCTGGTAGCATGTCTTTGGACTGTGGGTCCAAACCGGAGTACAGTATCTGTATTTAAAATGTCTCACTTTTTTATCCTGTAGGTTATTGTTCCACTGCTTGATTGTACACTACAGAACTGTTTCTGCACTTGCCTTGGGAATAAATACATCTAGACGGGGTGTCTTATTATGGCTCGGAATTATGCATGCATCTAAGAATGGACTGTCCTTTTCTGAAAGTGTGGATGAACAGTAATTACTTCTCAAGCTCGTGTTGAAGCATTGTATGACAGCAAGAAAGATTTTTTGGCTTTATTTACTTCACTTGCATAATTAGAGCACAATCAAAAATCATATTTTCTAAAGCATATTTTAGGGACTGGTGAATATAAACAATATGAGAAGATTAGAAGCTCCAATGAACTGGAGGCTGTTTAATTTAAAGGCAGTGTTTGAACAGTTTTAAGAAAAAAAGCCCAAAAGAAATAAGATGTCTTAGTACCTAGAAAAACAAACGTATTGTTTGCAATCTTCAGTACAATAGATGAGACACCGCAGGCTGAAATAATGAATTTGGTCAAATAATTGGTGTATGTGCATTTGTAACATGACTTTTACATTGGATTTCTGATTTATTTTACTGATTTATTTTGTGAACTGGCAAGTAACAACTTTCAGTACAGAACTAGTGAGGAAAAATAGCTTCTCTGCAAAAAAGTAAATAATGTGGTATCAATAGTTTTAAAAATTAGGCATTTCTCCTGTTGTGTCTTACCTTAATAATACCCGCTGTGGTTTCTGACAGAGCAGCACAACTAGTAATGAGGGTGTTGTTTGCCAGCAGACGGACCTGTTCTCTGTTTAAAAAAAAAAGAAAAGAAAAGCTTGGAAGTTAGAGTTACAGAAGCTGTAGTCAGTCTGTGGTGCAAGTGCACAGATTGGAGAACACTGATAATTGCTTGCAGAGCTATGAATGGTGACAGGAGGGAGACAGAGTTCAGCAGAGCCTAATTTCCATTTCAAATGTGCTCTTTCTACAGAGGAAGTCTAGGTGGCTAGATGTAACAACTTTGCTGAAGTCATGATGCAGGTGAAAGGGGTCCTTTTCTGTTATCAGGTTCGATTTTAACTGTGAACAACAATTACCAGATTTTATAGTACTAAGCCAACCATGCACAGGCTTAAAAACAATATTTACAATGTTTCTTTGATTACCTACGCAAAGAAATATTTGAAGATTTAGTCAAATATATGGTGGCAGCAACATCCTGTTCTCTTCAAGTCTGCAGATTTGGACCAGGGCTCTGACCTGGCCACTGAAGGACATTCACCTTCATATCTTAAAGCCACAACTTTGATTTGATTTTTGGCTACAGACTCAGTAGGTTTGATTCTATACTGGAAGGTAAGCATCATCTTTCACTGCCACATTTTTTAACCTCAACTAGGATTTACTTGGCAGCATCCTTTTCAGTTTCCTCATTAAATAGCTTTCCAACCATGATAAATTTGGTTACCATGAACTACTCGTAATAAAATCCTCAACTAGTTCTGAAGTAACATCGTAACCGCTACACCTGATTGAATGTGTGGGAAAATAAGTGTGGTGGGTTTTGATTATTACAAGGTACCAGGTAGGTTACTAATGAAATCAAATTCAGATCTGAAATCTGGCTGCCCTAAATAAAACATATTGCTTCCTTCCATCTATAGCATTAGCCAAAGCATATTAGATACAAGCTGAATACGGGTGCTTCTTTTTTCTGCAATTTACTAATTGCAAGTTTCTGCTATCACATGATATGTATTGCTAAACCACGATAGCATGCATTACAAGTTCAGGCTTGTGGCTGAAATTTTAAGGACATGTTGGCTAGCCTTCTGGCAGGTTTCATATTTACAGGAAGTGATACTCAGAACTTCTGGGGTCAAGATTTGTTGTTTGTTACAGATGCAAGCACTTCTGGAGCTGAAAAGTAAAATAGGCTATCTAAAAACACTGTGGCCATTTGGGGAACTGGACAGTGCTCACAAAATGCTGAATCTCCATGGTAACAGAGAGGGAAAGCATTACACTTTAAGAGGCCTTCTTCTTCCTCTTCCTTTCATGTGGAAATGCAACGAATTGTCCAAAAGCTTCGCAAATAGAAAAAGGAGAGGGCAGAACATCCCTGAAGAGTGCCCAATAAACAGTCATGAGTAGACAAACAAAGATAAGATGTGGCTCAAAATGTTACTAAATTCACTTATAATGCTTCTAACATTAACATTCAATTCACTAAAGAGGTTTTAGAGTATTTCTGGCACCACCTACTAATTGCACAGTAAGATGCAGCATTATAAAACGCTGTGGAGTAATTAAATTGGCCAATTAGAAAGATCAAAAAGAGTCAAAAGTCTTGGGATTAACTAGATCTTGGGTCTGGTGAAAGATGTAATGATCCAGCCTGCCATTGCTGAAATCCCAAACTCTCAAGCTCGAATCTCAGCTGAACTTTCATCCAGATGGAAAACCACACAGACAATTAAGAGAAGGAATGGTTGAACATATTACTAATGCAATTCTGCCCTGTCAAAAAGTGTCAAAATACATTTAAGGGAAAAAAGATAATTATAAATAGATAAATGATGCACAACACACCACATAATTTATCAAATGCATCATTAGATGAATAGGGTAATTAGGCTGATGTAAAACAAAATAGTAATTCTGCAATGCCTGGAAATAATTACTAAAAAAAATCTAATTTAGTACATCTTTAAAGCCTTTGCATTGTTTGATAAAGCAAAGTTGTCTGATCCTAAACCCAACAGTACAATGTAACAATTACATTTCTATACTGACATAATGACAGTGGTCTGAAGAAGTACAAACCACAACATGGCAACATAATGTTGCGTGGTCAAGATTCATTAATGCCAAAAAACAAAGGCACTAGCATTGGGTATTGATTACCAGATGAGGTAGAGTGGCTCATATTTCACCATTAACAATATGGACAATGTAGAAATTGCAAATGAAATACAAATGCAGTGTTCCTTAAAATAAAATTTGAATGGATTGTAGACAATATGAACCGGAGATATTACATGTTTTTTTCTGGTCAACTTTATTTCAACCTCCATTGCTGCATTTCAGGCCTGCAACACATTCCAAAAAAGTTGAGACAGTAAAGTCTTTACCATTTTGTGATTTGGGGTTTTAAATTTTATTGCATACATGTCTTAAGATGTGCAGCGGAATGGGGTCATCATTGTGGCATTTTTCAATCCCAGATTATCCCCACATTCTCTATTGGGGACAAGTCAGGATTGTAGGCTGGACAGTCCAGTACCAGTACTGTCTTCTTTCACAACCATCCCTTTGTAATGTGTACAGTCTGGAACTATTCAAGACATAAATAAGATAAACCATTATGACAAAAGCAGGCAGTAGTGCACCAGACAAATTATCACACTAAAATTTCCAATGAGTTGGGCATCAAAGACACAAATCTGTTCTTTGGTCATTTTTAACATGTATCCAGCTGATTAAAGGAAGTATATTGTTTTAAATATAAAAAAGTACAATTTTGTGTCAAACATTTAAAAAAGTTGGGACAGAAACATGTTTACTACTGTGTTACATCACATTCCATATTAATTACACAGGGTTTGGGAACTGTGGATACTAATGGTTGCGGTAAAATTTTTGCCCAGTCATGCTTGATACAAGACGTCAGCTGCTCAACAGTCCGTGACACTTCGTTGTCTGATTCCCCTCTTCGTGATGCACCATACATTTTAATAGATCTGCACTGCATGCCAAGCTGTCCTAGCCCGTACAGAACGAGGCCTGGAATTGTCTTACTGAAAAAATCATCTACTCTTCAGAATCATAGTCCTGATGGCATATTTTTCATAAATCCCAGAATAGTACCTTTATACATGAGCAAGTACCCCACACTACAGGTATTCATGCTCTTCCATGTAGTGACAATTTTTTTGCATTTGCACCATTCACTTACAACTTTGAATACTGTAAACTGGTGCAGAAAAAATACATGTAGCCACAGAGGTTTAACAGATAATGATTAGCTGGAACACAACTGTAATTCATCATGTTTGTAAGCTAACCGCAGATTTATTTTTCACAAAATCTGATTCATAAATTATGTATTGTAATTATGAATTCCAATATACTGAACACAATCACCGGAAATAATTTCAATTAAAAATATTAAAAAATGTTTCAGGTTATGCTAGCTTTCTGAAGATTGTACACATTTTAATGTTGTCGCTTGAAATTTGAAATGTACATGATGGCCTATAAAAACAAAAACACAAATTTTAC
>JAYDZG010000004.1:4401779-4414801 GCA_034509265.1 Microcambeva bendego
AATAAACATGGCCAACAATAAACAGTGCATCATATGTATTGATGCCTGTAAACTATTATTTGGACTGAACAGGTCATCCGGACATACAGCGCTACATAATAGGATTATGATTTTTTTCCCCCAATTTCCTTTATTTCCATTATTGTATTTGTCGAACTAAAATATTTAATTTTAAACCAAAAACATATATATGCTCGGTACACAGTAGCTTACCTAAGGACAGCCGAATTGTTAACAGCCCAATCAAGCCAATTAAATCCTTTTAGATTTTTTTTCTTTTAATGCAATGGTTTTAGTTAGGTGCAAAATTAATGTGGTAATTTTGATGGGATAAAGAGATACAAATAGGTGAAGATCAAAAATAGGCCCCACTAATATTTAGACCAGGGGTGCCCAAATAATTACTTATAAGGGGGCAAAAGTTAATCTCAGTGAAGGACCACAGGGCAAAACTAAAAGGTTATGTTTTTTAATATTGCATTAAATTAAAATAGATCACATTTATATTGTTACATAAAACACTTATTCTAATGAACAGTACTTTTACTGATTTAACAGGTGATACATGTTCCTTTTCAGGAGCAGAAACATTTGATCAAATGTAAATTTCTAAAGGAAACCATGCAGAGCAAAATTATCTTTGAAAGAAGATGAAATTTAAAGCAAATGTAAACCAAGGAATGTGAGTATTTTTTTGTTATCAGTATGCCGCTGCCTCAAACGCCCCATAATTAAACAGCCTCGCCAGGGATGCCAGATTGCAACAGTGGTTTCCAGCAAAAAAAAAAATCAAGTATAACCCATCACTCAAACTTTTAACAGCCATTTTTATGCGGTAAGATAGGGTTGGCCTGTTTATATTCCAGATGCTTTAGACAACAAGCTTTTATTTGTATTTTAAGCCACCAAAATTATGACAAACCAGCCCTAAATTTTGTTTTCACTGCCAAATAACTGGCGGAATAGGCAGAAAACTGCCCAATCAGGCAACCCAAGCCTCAGTACTTACAGGACCTTCCCAGGTTATAGGCAGTAGTAAAAACCTTAAACAAATTTAAATCTTTGACCCACGGGCCCCAAATTGGGCAGCCTTGATTTAGCCCAATGTCATTATACTAATATATTAAATAAATTACTCAATTTCACCCAGTTCATTTACTTTGTTCAGTTTTATGATGACGAATATTCTTAAGTCATCAACTGATGTTTAAAATGATTGGATCTGGTGCCTGGAGAGACTATCATCCTGAAAGATCCCACTCTTATTAGAAAATAAATCTTAAATATGCAATCAGAAACTGCAAATCTCAGCCAGTAAAGCATCCAACAGAGTAACCAAAAACCTCACAGTAGGCGTTCAGCATCCAGGCTTGTACCATTCTCTGGGTCTATGTCACACTTGGATTTACCCACTTGTTAGGAATAGAATTAAAGCTGACATCTTTTTAGTAATCAAGCTAATCTGTAGCTGTCCAAGAGGCATTTTATTACGCCCCCAAGCATAGTAGGATGCATATTTTTTGTATTTAGACAACATTTAAAATCACTGAAAACAATAGTATAATTACACCACCTTAACTGACCTCTCTTATGAAAATAATTTTGTCCAAATAATACTTTTTAAAGTGAGCTGTGCTCAGGGATTATTTGAAGCAGCTGAAATAATCATTTAATAACCAACATTTTTAAACTATTGTAAAGAGCAAACCATGCAGAGAAGAAAAAAACACTGTAAAACACTATGTAACAACTCTTGAATATTTATTCTTATGTAACTGAAATTCCCTGGATTGAATAGACCATATATGGCTAAGTGAACAAGAGACCAATGACAACTGGAAATCCAATAAAAAGAAAAGCATCTTGAGGTAAGAAATAGATAGTGGGACATAACAATAGGCTTTCAAAGTGTGTAAGCTGGAGAAAGCAAATCCTCAGATAACGTACAAGAGTCTGAAAGCATCAGTCACTTCCCTAAATCTGATATGTTATTCCAAACAAAACGGTCAATCATACCGTATCCGTGTGTACACTTACACAGACACATCCTTCGACATTAGACATACAGAAGCCAGAACTAAAGAAATCCTATAAAATGGAAAAAGATAACAGGATATTGTTAGGATATTGATATAAAAATACTATATTAATATATACAGTTTGCCTTACAATATAAGATGCCCAAAGTAACCATAAACATGCACTTAAAAAAGACAAATGTGTGTCTTGTTCTACTCTTTAAAAAGAATAATCAAAGATCCTTTGATCCTTTGACGCAGAATTAAAATTAAAGGATGATATTGAAACTTTTTGTTTCAAAGATTGTATAAAAATTTTGTGAAAATTATGCTCTACTATAAACAGAAAAAATATCCATGACCAATTTCATCTGTACCAATTAAGGAAGTCACATATACATGCTGTAAAAATTCTGTATGACTTCCCACTGCATGTGTGTAAATTATAAATACTTGGCAACTACAAATCTATGATGTTCTTCAGGGCTCAATATTGGGATCTTACTATTAGATCAGAAAACTTAATTTCCTTTGTCAAAAAGGTGAGTATTTAACCAAACCCACAGATACACAAGCAGTAAGATTTTTGTAAATATGTTAAATGACTGGATGTCATCTACCTGTTTTCTATTAAATTCAGATCAAACTAAGGTATTACTTGTCAGGTTCAATGCTGTGGGAGATAAGTGTAATCTGGTGTTACATCTTAATGCAGTTGTTAAAAAATGGATTCAGACCTCTCCGTTGATGCTTTCATTAGTGACATTACTAGAGTTGCTTGTTTTCATCTGCATACTATCTTTCAATATTCACAGTGAATGTTCTGGTAGATTTAATAAGCTCCACTTGGTTAAAGATGTTGAGTAAATGTATATTAAAATGTACGAAGTGAATTAAAAAAAAAACTTAAATATGATTGTGTTTATCATCATTTTGGTTTGGGATAATGCGACAGTTATCTGTAAATTTATGTTCCAGTGGGTTTCTTTTGTTCTTACCATCAGAAGCACTTTATTGCCAGTTTTGCAAAGATATTTCATCAGAAACTAATTAAACCTACTACGTTAAGATTAAGGCTACATTCAAAAAGAACTTCATGAAAACACATTGAAACAAATTGATGAACTATTGTAGGCAAAGTTAAAACCATGTGATCATATTGTAGGCTACAACCATGTGATCAGAAAATTAGAATACTAAGAATACTATTAAACCAAAAACATTCAGTTCTATGAAAAAAATTAAATACAATCTACGGCAGCTGATCCTATTATAGACACATTAATAATACCAGATACTTATGTAAGGATACATATAATTTACATTTACATTTGCAGCATTTAGCAGACACCTTTATCCAAAAGTGACTTACAGTAACAGTTTTAATATACAATCTGAGCAATTAGGTTTAAGGGCCTTGCTAAAGGGCCCAACAAGCAGATAACTGGCAATATAATGGTACTATGTTTTAGCTCTTTACATGGAACACAAACTACATAAGTTCCATCCCTGCACAAGTAAGTAGACCTGATAATTATTGTGAATTTCTTTATTCGAAATTTAGTGTCACTTGGTAACATTGTTTCTGGTTACATTTGCTTTATCAGTTCAAGTCTTTTAATGTTAACACAATCATGGACAATTTAGTATATCCAATTGCCCTCACTTGCAAATCTTTGGCCCAATGGAGGAAACCCACACAGACATTAAAAACATGCAAACACCACACAAAAAGGACCAAGCTGCTCCACCTTGAATAGCACGGTAGTCTCAAAGTAAGGTTTGATTCTAACAAGCCAACAAGCCACCTACATTATGTATTACTTATATAACTGGCATCTCAGTGTTGGTACTATAGTACTGATAAAAGACAAGAACAGTTACACTGCTAAAATAACCTTTGTTTGAAGTGGCACAGTGCTCACTTTAAAGCAAGTTCACCTTGAATGTAGATTAGAATGCCTTTATTTGTTATTACAAATATACAGATGTAGAGCACAACGAAATTCTTTCTTCTCATATCCCAGCTGGGGTCACAGCGCAGGGTCAGCCATCACACGCCCCCCCTGGAGCAGTCAGGGTTAAGAGTCTTGCTAAAGGACCAAACAGTGGCTGCATAGGAAAGCCTGGATTTGAACTGCCAATCTCTGGTTCTTAGCCCAAAGCTAGGCTAGCACTGTTCATCACTTTAGCCAGATTCTAAATAAATCTAAACTTGATGTGAATATCTCAAGCCAGGTCTATGCCATACTAACTGACAAACTCAGGTGAACTTTGTAAGGTGAGTCTTTTCTGTCAATGCATATTTTTCTAATTGAAATGAATATAAAGCGTGTTTTTACAGGCAAACATAAAGCCTTAATGTAAATACATCTCTTAACACACACACCTTTTAAAAACAATTGCTTTTATTGATTTTGGTTATGCAAAACACATTTTAAAGTCATAGACAGAGTTCCTTTCATTCACAGACACCTCAATGTACCTGTAGCCAGATTTTATAAAAATGTGATCCATCTCTTTCAATGACAACATTAATCTGGCCAGTATTACTTGGGTACAAAAAAAGATGGATTACTCTAAAGCCCTTTTGCTGCAGTTTTCAGATATCCACCTGTCAAAATGGCTGATGGTAATAAATGGACATTGGAAAAAATAGTGCCAAAAAGAAAACTGCATATTTTATGTCATAACATAAAAACCTCCCAAAACAAATATTTGCTCAGGCTTTAGTTAAGAAAATGAATAGAGATTTAAATATGTGCTAATAAAAATCAAGTCTTAGAGAACAAATTCTGTTTAGAGGTAGTGTCTGTCAGGATTTACATTCGTGGCAGACACAGTAGATCCATCAGTACACAAGTTCATATATCACGGTCATGGACAACGAGTAAACACACATGGACACGGGAAGAACATGCAAAATCCACACTGAAAGTACCCGCACCACTCCACCGGAGGATTGAACCCAGAAGCTTCTTGCTAAGAGACGACAGTACTGACCCCTTAGCCACCCCAGCTATACAAATCTCGACAGACACCGTTAGTCCTCTCAGGACTATTATACAGATCTACATATGCAGAAACCAAAAAGAAAATTACAAGAAAAAACAGTGGCTATGCATGTGAATACATTATTACTTTTTACTATATAAAAACACTATTTTAAAATAATAACAGCCCATACCTGCACAGTCAGGGTCGGTGCAAGTGGCATTATTTTCTATATAATTCTATCTGAACCAGTCACTTATGCATGGGTTCCAACCACGAGGAGACATACTGGTTTATATTTTTCTTTTAAAATGCACTTTAATCTCTCACTGAACATTCAATTCATTAACTCGTTAACAGTCTTACCAAGATAAAAGTTCCTTCCTTTCTTGGGATCATACCATCAGCAAACAAAAGAATATATTTTTACTAGAGCACTCTGGAGTTTAAAACACCTCTACCAATAAGTTGAGAAGATCACAAACTGATGCCACTTTTATTGATGATATTTCAAAGCATCTCAAACCAGGGCAGTGCACATTATAGCAACAGTATTAACCAGCTTAAGGGGGTGCTTGCTCGAAGCGTACACGTCAATGGTTGTGGAATTGTTTTAATATGTGCACTAAACTTTAAAATGAATCTCAGAGACTTTAATGTTGCCACACATGAGACGTATTGCTGGACCTCCAAACTTTATCCAGACAGCATCCTCTCCTCAGCAGCACAGCTTTCCTCTCTCACTACCCCGGATAAAATCCTCTGGCGACTCAAGGCCAGCAAAAGAAATACTTCAAAGCAAACTTTGCCGCCATTAAAAAGTGTTTAAGCGTCAGGTAAATAGCGAGACCAAACGATACTTCGGCAACATCATGCGAGACTACAACACCTTAACGGTGTTGCCTTCAATTTCAAAATCCCTTCTGGCTTCAAAAGTGCCTAGTCGATCGGCTATATACGCTTTATAGTAAAAAATGTATGAGCACCTAAGCATGTGGTTGTTTTGGTCAGCTAATTGCAAAACAATGGCTATAATTATGACTTTGCTCTTTTATCGTGGCTCAAAATATTTTATGTGTCTGGATACAGCGTTATTGAGGGCACTAATGCTGAACAAAAAAGCCTGAGGCTTGAGGTCCAGGCTTTGTTTAGCCACTGTTGTATGCAAAGGGACTTACAGTACAGAAAGAACAGAAAGAACCTGGTAATGGAGGTGTTTGAACCAGCAGTGTACTGTCTTAAACACAAGACTACAACTTCCACTATCAAGGAACTGATCCTGGAACCAATGAATCAAGAACATGGGCAAATTTCCACATGGCGTATGTGCTCTTTTACAAATGGTTAGTGTATATATTTTTTGCTGCGTGAAATAAAAAAAGAAAAAGAAAATAAAGGATGTTAACTTAATCATTTTTATTTAGTACTTTCTTTGATTGGGCGTACGGTATAGATTCAACATTCAACTCATTTAACACCGATCGAAAAAATTACAAAATACCAAAAACTCCTGAATGTTACTCATGATAATTTTAGGTGTTCTGACCTAAACGCCAGGGACGATCATAAATCTGAGTAAAAGAAGAGTCTACACGAGAAAGCATAAAAGCCTGGATGAGACTTTTCCTTGATGAATGTTCACATGTTCCATGCTCTGGATTCTCATTAGGCATTACAGAAAAAACTCTGATAAAATCAGGGTTTGCAAAGCTCTAAATGCAGAGATAATTAGGAAAGTTCTGAAATGTGTCCATTTCGTTTTCTTAAAATGAATTAGATTTTAATTATAAGAAAAAGATTTACTTTCGACTTTTTGTTTGTGAGATTAAGCTGGTTGTTTTTTTCTACTTATCTTTTCCAGTGGGGCCAATAATTTTAGTTCTGATCGTATATTCTCCTCCACTCTGTCCCTTATCAGCCCCTTGTTAGTGAACTGGGAAATTATTTTACCCCTTTTATTTCACTACGTACCCTTAACAGTTTGGTGTACATTACAGCTCTATCTATCACTGAAACATAATGGGGCAGTAGTGGGTTTGTGTAGTGCAGCAGAGTGTGACCTTGCTTTAATGCCTGGCTTTCCAGCCATCTTGCTCTTGCTGAGCCTATAAACTCTCCCTTGGAGAAGCCATTTTCTATCCTTACCTGAGCACGTCTAATGAGAGCAGGTCAAAGCTTCCCTTATGTGCTGCCTTAAACAGTGTGTGTGTGTGTGTGGGTGTGTGGGTGTGTGTGTGTGCGCAAATACACAACCTTCCAACCTCAGATACAATTACAGTTTTTGTGTACTAGTTGTGCTTGTGTGCTCTAAGATTGCACTACTCCTGCTGTGTTATATGTATAGCATCTGATTTGTGCAGCTTTTTTAATTAAGATTGGGAAATTACAGTCTCTTGTCTTTTCTGTAACTGAATTTTCTACAATAAATAGCAATCAGTGAGATCATTTGTGCTTCTTACTGTTATTCCTACAATATAAACACGGTTAGTCGTTCAGATTTCAAAGTAGTCAGGATGGAAATGGGAAATTTGACCTGTAAAACCTAAATATACTGTCAAGCTGCTTACAACCCAGGGTTAAACAAGCCAAATTCTTCCAAAGCTAGACCAAACCAATGTTTGAAGCAAAAATTCTCTTTGGTACTCATGGCTGGCTCAGGCGTGCATCTTACTTTCTTACTATTATGTGCATGCCCCCTATCTGCCCAGTGATTTGTTGTTAGAACCTTTAAAAGGAATGTTTGGCCCATTTTCTTTGCCCAGGAATGTAATGCATCCTCTCAGCTCTCCACTGCAGACCACAATGCTACAGTTTAATCAAATTATCTTAGTCAGTTTGATATTTGACCTAGTGTCTTTGTAAAGTTCAGACTAACTGTGGATGTATTGCTTGTTCTTTATTTTCCACAGTAGCCAAGGTAACATATCAGTCTGTAAAATGGTTTCCACAGAGTTAATGCTTAAAGTTGTAATATAATAACATCTTTGAAGTATGAATCAGACAAGGAGCAGTACAGTTGAATTTCAGAGCAATAAATGTTGTCATTGCACTATTTATGTTAAATGAACCTGAATAGAAAAAATACCTATATGCATCAATCACAAAATTATTCTGTAAATATATGTTTGTTTTTAGATAATACATTATCCCTTGCATAGTCCACAAAATACTGTATACTATGAATGCAATATGAAGTATAATAGAACATGAAGCTCTAAACCACTTGTTTAGTGAAAAAGATTTTTTTGCTCATTTCTTTTGAGTATTTCAAAACTTGCACATCTTAGTTCTAAATGACCTAGACTGCATCTAGTGCTACAGCAAAACCAATCATTTATAGCTTAGGTTAATTGCGTGAAGATCTAAGACGTTCTTTGATGGCTTCAACCAGTGATGCTTTCAGACTCCCATGTGGTCCATGCAGGGTGTGTATGATGTGATCTCTGTGCCGCATGTGTGACGCTGCAACCAAATTTATAATGAGACACATCTTCTTTCTCTGTTCCCTCGGCAGCATGACCCAACGCATTGCTTTAATACATGGCTTGTCTATTTATAGACATTAACGTGTTTTAGTTTCCCCTGTGTCTTTCATCACTGTAGAAATCTGGTAATAAGGCTGCCTGGCTGAGGTTTTATAAGAGTAATTGTGCCAAGAGCGTCCTGGATAAAACTTGAGCTGCCTGAGTTCTGGAGCTACGAATTCAGTGCTGGGCTGAAAAATACAGACAATGCATGTCATTACACAAACCTATCCATTGGTGGACTGACATCAGCACATTGTTAATGCTCAACCCAAGCCCAGAGAAACGGAGCATCAGGTGTCATAAAAGCATTAGGAAGGACCTTCGGGGTAACACCAGCGACGAGATCCTGAACACCTCTGTTTAAATCTCAGCTCTGCTACTATTTGACTGAATGCATCTAGCAGGCACAGTTGGCCGTGCAACAGCTAATAATTTGCCACCCTGTCTGCTGGGTGGCATGACCAGATTAAGTAAGTAAGGTCTACAAACGCTGTGCACAGACCTGGGTTAGCAGACAGAGGCACCTGTGGAGAAAACATGGGAAAAAGACGAAGCCCACAAGGACTGTGTACGTGTCCGAGAAGAAGTGAGCTGCAATATTCCACTCTTCAACACAATCAAGATCTCCAGCAGCAGAAAACAAATTGACTAAAACTTAATCAGGAGAAAAGGGGAGAAAAATTCATGAAGTATGTGGTCGAATGATGCGGTGTAGTGACCCCTAACTAGAGAATCATTTTTCAATTCAGGATCTCAATATTTTATATCTTTTGACATTCAGAGTTATAATTTAATTGTTATTTATGGAGTTTGACACATAATTAATCATTTAATAATATATATTATTATAGTATAGTATATTTTATTGTGTCAATAAAGTTTTAGAGCAGGTCTGGCTGTTCAAGGTCAGATTCACCTGGGTTTGCATTTTCCTTAGTGAAACCTCACATTCAAAAATTATTGACTGCCAAAAGCTATAAAGATTTCTATCCTCATTTTATAAAGGATTTCATCCATAAGTGCAAAATCGAACATTAAAGATTGACTGTGGTCCTGTTCACAAAGCTTACTATAGAAGAGGATGCCCACGGTCATATTTTAAAATTCCCAAAACAGCTTGTTTAACTTTAAAGACCTATTATAGCTATAGATAAAAATCAACAAGAATGTTTGTACATATTATTATGCACACACTAACATGTGGTGATGAAGTGTTTTATAAAGTAAAAATTACCAAGACTTAGTAAAGGTCTTACTTCCTAGGTCTGCTGACATTTGCCAAGAATCATGGGAGCCTAGAAATGTTTTTTTTTTTTTTTTCAGATATTTCGCTAGAGGCAAATATATTCAGACTTTGATGTCTTGCCAGAGGCAAATATATTCAACTCTGTAGTAGCCAATATGAATTGTTAAAAAAATTAGACCACCTGCATGAATCCCCCCTTGTGTTTTCTCTGGTGGTGCGCAGTTCTTCTGATCACTGCTGTTACAGTGGAAACCTTTCTGAACTGCAACCACACTCTGAAACTTTCCAGAATCATAAAAGTTCTGCTGTTTGAAAGTCTGGTTTATTGTTCATAAAAACAATGATATTGTGCTGTAATAACATTAAGGTAAGCAATTCATATTTGAATATGAATGTGAGGGGTGGCACAGGGTCTCTTCAAAGAAAAAACTTCCTGGGTTTGACTCCCTGGTGTTTGACATTAAATTAACAGATTAATCATGTGTACCTGTAACTACCTGTCCTGTCATGAATGTAGAAAACATGACATTTAAATATTAATAAATTAAAGAAATATTATTATTATTATAATAGACATGATTGTGTTGCTATGTAAAGGGATATAGATGAAGCTGACATAATGTTGGGGTTTTGTTTAAGCTAACCACATAATTACGCTAGTATAGTGGTGTCACATAAGGCAACAGAGAACTGGTATTTTCTAACTTGGGGTTAAAGGCCACCCATTAATGTATGCTAATAGAGAAGCCTCCGGCCATATGTTGCTCTTGGCTCTTATTTGCTTCTTCTAGGGTTTAACGATAATGCTGAATCAGGTTCAGAGTTTAAGCCCTTGGCATTTAAAGGCCAAGTCTGTATTGCAGTGTTCAAAAGACAAGAATCAATATTAAAGTATATAAGTATTTAAATGTTTATTCTATTCTCTGGGCTTTGTAAAATGAGTAGGGATCTCCAACAACAGTTAGATTTATCTCGTCAAATGTCCAGCTGCTACAGCATCAAAAATCTATTTTGTCCAATATTTCTCAGAAAAAACTTTTAAATAATATCTTAAACCAAGGCTTCTGTTCAAATCTAATGCCTTTAAACAGAATAAGAAGCTAAAAATATGCATTACAGTAGAAATATAGCAATTCTGAACAACCAAGACCCAGTCAACATCAAATGTGATTTTATCAGTCCATGATTCTCCTCTTAAAATAGGCATATTATATCAGTACACAATTCCCTCTTTTATTAATAACTTTTATTTATTGATTAATTTTGATTGACACTGGTAAAGGCACAATACAGGAACACACTCGAGAGACTCCCAAAAACACTGGTTATAAGGTGAAACAATTGTAAACAAACATTGTAGGTCAACACTTATTTATGTACACACACTGCTGATTAATAGCAGCCCTTTCACCTTCTGTGTGTCTTTTAGAGATGCAAAGAATCTGCAGTGACTAAAGCCAAGATCAAAATTAAGTCCCGGGGACACCTAATGAAGCGCCCACATCACTAGCCGCCGTGTTACTTTGTCGTCCCACAATTTGAATATGATTTTATGCTTTTGATTTTTGTCCACTCAAAAAAGAAACCCTGTTTTTCATTAAGTAGTTTTGTTTTCAGTCAGTCTGTGTTCTGGTTAAAGGTGAATTTCACTATGCAAAAGTGCCTTTTTGTAAGCTATTTTAAATACCTGAGAATTTTTTTTGTTGTTATTGTCATTTCATTTCTGAGGAGTTCACCACAGACGTCTGTTTAAGACACATTCTTGTAAATAATTGGGTTTTTTATTACTTTGCAGCACATGGTAAAGGCCATGACTTTTCTAACCTGAAGTAATGAAATTTGTCCAAAGCCATAAAAAAAACACTCAAAAAAGTACATCACAACAGAATAAAACTACTGTGTTTGCAAAAAAAATAGTAGCCCCCACTTAACCTAAATGAATGTCCTTGCACTGTGGGAGGAAACCGGAGCTTCTGGAGGAAAACGGAAATCTACTAAGTTACAGGGAGAACCTGCAAACATACAGAAATGACACAGAGCACTCAGAGGAACCAAATTCAAGACTGTAGGGTAACACTGTTACTCACCAACCCGACAAGCTGTCCTTTTTATTATTTAATTAATGCTGGAAATGATGATAGTCCCTTCCCAGTAGTAAAAATGTAAGTTTGTATTATTGGAATTTTTAGTTGTTTTTTTACTTCTCCATTATTTATTCTTTTAATTTAGCATTTTATTTTATATTTTTATATCTCCATAATGTTCTGTATTTTCTTTAAATCATAATATTTTGTTACATTTTCGTTTGGCTCTGACATCATTGACTTCCTTTTCCTCTTTGTTCCTCTTCTCAATCATTTCCTTCTTTTTTATTTTACCGCTTCATTTACTTTTACCAGAATCATTCATTTCTATTTTCTACCATCATTACTTTTACATTCCTTCACTTCTTCTTCTTTTCATCCACATTTTCCTTCCTTCTTATCTTCCTTATTTGTTTTTATTGATATGTTGCTTGTTTTTCCTCCATTTCTTTTCCTTTTAATTGATCTTGGGTTTTGCTTTTTCTTCATCCTTACACCCTTCACCATTCATTGTTAAAACCTGCTTCTAATTTATTTTCGTTCTTTTTGTATTGTTTGGGATTTATTTTTATTCCATATTCTCATTTCTCTTTTTTCCTTCTTATACACCTACATCTCATGGGATTTTTTTTGTTTTGTTTTTTGATTTGTTTGTCTTATGCCTTAATTATTTCATGCCTTTCCCTTTCTTTTTCACTCCTTTGGCTTCTTTCTTTATTCTATTTTTTCTTTCCTTTGCTCCATCTTTCCCTCTTCTTTCTTTCTTTTAATTTCCTTTACACAGCCCTAAATATTTTATCTTTTTTAAACTTTGGGGAGCTGGGCAGGTGTGATTAACCAAAATTGTAACAGCAGAAACAATAAGGAATGTGTGTAGGGGTGGAAGAGTCACCCATAATCTCAATCACACCCATACACACACACATTTACACCCCATCCTAATACACACACACACACACACACACACACACACACACACACACACACACACACACACACATAGCAACGGCATAAAATCACAACTGATTTTCATAACAACATTCCCCAGGGCCTTTCTGTTATGCCTGTTATATTATTGTGATAGATTCTTACTTCATATTTTTATGTCTGCATTGTAATGGCTTCTTGCCTCTCGGATACTGTGATTCTATAT
>JAYDZG010000004.1:4416728-4428176 GCA_034509265.1 Microcambeva bendego
GATGGTGTGCCCTGAAGCTATGCTTTTAGCAACATGCTACTATTCAGACTGGCCAAGCTTTTCTCATTCACATACCATCAGTCTCTGGACATGGAAAAGGCATGAGCAACACACTGCTCTAACTTTAAAAAAAACACCTACGAATTCACCTGAGATCTGTCTTCCTGCACACGAGGCATGGTGGATTGATTCTCACCGCCAGCAATGCCACAAGCCTTATTTTGTTATGTTTACAATCCTATTCGCTTTAATATGACTATTTGGCCCTTTCAGAGAGTTTCATTTTAAGTTTTCTTTCCCGAGATCTGTAGACAAAACGTACCCATCATGTATCAACAGCTCTTGATCTGAGAGCCTGATTGACTATGACACAACACAAAAAAGGCAACTGATTTGAAAATGTGATATTTGATGGTACATCATCAGAGATGAATGGAAATCCATATTATTGTCTTATAAAACATATTATTTTGAATAATATTGATTAACCAGGGCTCATTTGTTAGGTGTATGGTTATAGGCAAGACATAAATGATGTACTAAAGAAAACCAAATACTTTACACAGGATTTCTTAAAATATGACACATTAATAACTTATTTCATTTTTATTAAAATGCATTTATTCAGGTGTATCTTTAGGGTAAATTTGTGCAAAAAGTAAGAAAGATAAGGTAATTGTAAAGCTGTAAAAATGTTAAAAAATAACTGATAAGATAATAACAATACAAGTCAGTTATACTCCCTTTCTGATAGCCTCTGGTATTATGTATTTGTCAAATGAAATTACTTTAGAAATTACACTTTGTAAAACTTCATTCATTTATGAAATGCACTGTTTTTTAAAATAATCAGAGGAACATAAAGCTTGGACATAGTTTTCCTCATAAATAAGGCAATATGCACAGTCCTGTAAGTCTGCATGTAGTTTGAGCTATACTGTTTCTTATCTTCACCGGTTACTAAATGTCAAAAAATAATACAGGCTTTGATTTCAGGTGAGAATTGGTAATGAATAAAATAAGAAAAACTTGAACAAGCAGTGTTTTTTACCATCCCTAACCTTAAATGTTACTGTTCATCGGAATTTGGTCATATAAATAATACATTTAGGAGTACTGAAAAAACAAATCGATTACACCTTTTAATCAAGGTTACCCTCGTCGGGATCACATATTCATTGTGATTTCATATGTATACTTGTTTTAGGGAAGAAATGCATTTAAACATCTTAAAAATCCATGAGTTATTAAACAAGTATGGTTTTGTATTGTACATAAAAACTCAGGGAGTTTTAAAATGAGCAAAAGACAAATGAATAAAATAGATCCATGACTTGACGATTATTTTTGAAGTGTGTAACAGAGCTGAGCATAAGGTTTGGTGTTTAAAATCCTAATAAATTACTCATGTTTATTCGTTTTTATTCACTAATAAATTATTATTAATTGCATTATTAATTCATTCATTATGATCTGATCAGGCTCCAGTGGGCTCAGTGTTAAGTAAAAAATAAACCCTGTTCACACATCTGTTGTGCTTTCATACACGTTTGAAGAAAAAAAAATGTTTTAGGATTCAGTTTCACTGCAGCCAAAATCTCATAGAGCTTTACTGATTATGTAAAAAATCCTTTTTAACTAAGATAAAATAGCAAATAACTCCAGGCTAGAAGATTTTATTTCAGAGGTAATTACTTTTTAATATGCACAGTTTTACAAATCCCTTTGTACTTTGATGGACTGAATTTTACACAATGATTTTCTCTATTTTCTTTCTTTATTTTGTAAAAACTGTTGTATGTGCTCTTTCATGTGTACTCATGGCTTCTTTGAATGTCTCGATTAGATGTCCTTGCATTATGATTCTACATTTAGATTTGCTTTCTTTGCAAAAAAAGAAGCTTTATATTTTCTGCATATATTTACATTATAAGTACAGCTGACATTTATTATGCAAATAAGGGTGTTTACTTCTAGAGCTGTTGCATTTAGGAACATTGTCATTTGCTGGGTTCCATGAAATACTTTTGAATTCTCATCAAACTCGGATGGTTTACACAATCCCGATTGAATACACTTCTGTACAGTACTTGGTGATGTTTTATTAAAATATAAGCCCAAAGCTGAGACATTAAAATGCAACAACAACAACAATTATACTAACAATTTTCTTTGACAAATGTTTGTGATTGTCGTCTGCTTCTCTTCTTTATGATGATCAAACTTTTTCAATATGAGTCAGATGTAGACTGCTGGCAAGTCAGTCAAGCACATGATACAGCTATGCTTTTGAAGCATGTGAAGGATGAGCCTAGCCAGGAATTTTCTAGCTAATAAACTTTGTAATTTAAAAAGTGTATTGGTTGCATGTAATTCTTCTAACCTAAATTTTAATCTACAGAACACTAGTCATTTTACAAACACCTTTAAGTCTATTTTGAGTAAGAAAGGGGATGTTTAGATCTCAACTTCATGTCTGATCTAAGCAGCAATAATACACACGTTTAAAAAGAAACAATGGCTTCCCAAATTTCATATGTTCTAGTACTTTTTTCTAGTTCCTAACAATTAAGAGACATGACTAATAAAAGTCAATGGTTGAACCCCACGGTGGTTCTACAGGCGCAGATGAGCACTGAAATAATGGAAAAGATAGCTTGCAAGTTAAATGAGAGCATGAGAGTCCTCGAGATGCAACACACCTTGAGTTTTAAAAGTATCCCTCCGCATAAAACATACGGTCTGCCCCTTTAAACCAAAAAACAAATATCCATGATGGTAATTATACAAAGTAATTAAGACATCTGCCCACAGGAAAGTCCGTTAATGTGATCTAAACTGGTGTTAAAAGTGATGAAGAGCTGCAAACTAGATCACACCGCCCTTAACTTGGCCTGCTAGCTTCTTCACCCCCATGGAAACGACACACATGCTGCGCTGCTGTATGTGTCCAAGGTGCTGAATCACACCACCCACTGCTCCACAGGAGCTCTCCAGCCTGCTGCCCAGAGTTTAGAGTCACAGAAAACTTTCCTGTTGTAATTAAAACAAGTAAAAACACTCAAGGTGTAAACAATTAGCATAACAATGTATGACTTTTTAATATATTTGATTAATTATGATTGCTAAAAATATGTGTTATTAGATAATGGAACAAATTCAAAAACAGTCCTCGCAACGTGGTACTAATAATCCTGCGTACAAAACTTTGAGTATATTTAAGTCTTACTTAATGAGAAAATAAAGATCGAGGAGCTCTTCAGATCCTCTAAGCTTCTAGATGTTGTGCACTCTTCACTTCTGCTGATTTCTGCTCATCAAAGCAATCTGTGTGCTTTTGTTTGTATGTTTATTTCCCTCTGTGTCTGGAAAACTTCTAGAAAAAGACAGGCATTAGATAAAATAACATGTATGTTGCAATAGGATTGCATAATACAAAATTATCATAGCTTTTGAAGACGAACACTGCACACATCATTTCTATTTTAGTCTCATTGACAATTCAAATGATCTGTGTACATCAAAGTGGCATCCAATTGCAAGTTTTAAGACCTATGTTAAATTAACATTAAATTAAAATGTTTAAATTATTTTGCAGCAGATTTTCTAAAAACAAATAGTGCTTGTAATTAAGTTAAATTAAAATATATTGTGTAAAATATACACTGTGTCCATTTTCTTCCATTTTTCTCCCAGTTTAGCATAGTCAGTCTACAGGTACCTCTCCGGGTTCTTACACAGAGCTTGAAGACCCTACCCACATAGCCTGTTAATTCTCCCCATTAGCAGTCTATCAGTGACTGGCACCGGCACTACTAATAACGATCGCCAAATGGTGCCCAGCTGACTTCTGTACTCATGTAAATAGAGCTAGTTGAACTTATTAGACTAAGCATTGAGCACTGCAACTGGCATTTCTATTAAGCTCTGGACAGATCTTTTAATTTAATATTGATGATTGATACAAAGATGATTGTAGGAGCCATTTATAAATAACTTTTTCAATATGATCTGTACATAGCAACACTATTTAAAGTATATTAGCATGTTCAGAATGTTTGTTTGTTTATTATGAACACTTTTGGTTACATTCATGACACACAGTAGATTTTTATTACACCAGTTTATATCAAACACAGTATTGGATCATTTTGTGTCTCCATTCATATAACCTTCATGTTTTTTGGACTGTGGGAGTTAACCCATGCGGACACGGGGAGAAACTCCACACAGAAAGGACCCGGACCGCCCCACCTTTACTGTCATTTTTCACTTGCTTCTGTCACCAGCAGTCTTAACTGATCACTATCGCTTATTCTTCCCTCCAAACTTTCTCATGCCAAACTTAAGCTTTCACCCAATAAATTCAGCATTACATTACACTCTCAATTACAGCAAACTCTTGTTGTGTGTGTGTGTGTGTGTGTGTGCAGAGATCAGTCAGTATGCATGCCCTAACCTACGCAAAACATGATGTTCAAAGGAATGCTTTGAAGTATTTTGATGTTTCTTTGCCACCCTCTTGCCTTTTTTTGAAAATAGGTCAGGAACTGAATCTTTCCAGCACATTCTTCAGTTTTCCTGTCGCTAAGACTTTAATAGGCTTTTCTGTTAATTCACATATGACATAACCAGTTCTTTTTGCTGTTCATAGTTTCTTTTTTCTGTTTAAGTCACAATCTCCCCAGTGGTATTGGTATGCTCACTACCAAACTGGAAGGGTGATGGATAACAAATGTAAATCCAGCCAGTCTTATTAAACTGCAGACCGTGTATTTCAGCATATCACATTTACATTTTCACCCCTTATCCAAAGCAACGTACAGTATTGTTACACATACAGTATACAGTCTGAGCAATTGAGGGTTAAGGGCTTTGCTCGAGGGCCCAACCTACCTGGGCTTGAACTGGCGTACTTTGGATTACTTGTTTAGTACATTAACCACTAGGCTACGGCTTGGCCGATTGACGATTGTCCCATTGATCGATAGAGAAGGAACAAATTAAAGATCTGCTAATTATACTCTTTGGACTAATCATGGCATAGCTTCCTTGGATGTTTCTTGAAGGCTACCACATAAATGCAAGCCTAAATAAAGCTGGGCTGCAGATTATGCTTATGATATGAACCTGTCTGGCCTATAGACAGTGTCACTTCTTTTCAGTACCTTAATAATCGGATCCAACAGATGTCATCGTATTTAAAACATTTCAAAGTGCAGCAAAAGTATTTTCACAAAAATCTCCCTTGATTACGTCTGAATGGATTATCATGGAGCAGGAAAGAACATTGTGAACATAAAAAACTCATAGCCTCTGGACACATTTCAGCAAATCATTTATTTTCTTGTAATCCACAACATACAAGCATTAGTTTTTGAATTAAATGCAGAAGCACTGATACGCAAATGTGAGCAGGCCTTAGTCAGGCTTTTTTAGAAAGCCTTGGGTTTACAGACAGACACATTGAGAATCTCCGAGATAAAAAAAAACCTTCATAAAAGTCCTCTCTGCGGGATAATGCACAAAGTAAAATACAACCCAAATTTAGACATGAAACCATAACTAAGGAACACAAAGATGAATAGTTTAAGTTGTTCCAGGTTTCACACACCAACAAGACGTGCATTGTAGAACATAGACAGTAAATAATTGTGGATTATTCAAATACCCAGTTCACACAGAAGATCTTTTTAGAGACCCTATTTGAGATACTAATCTGTGGAATCTAATCTAATCTAATAGAAACATCAGGCACAAGGTAGAAATACACCTTGGAAAGGGCAGTAATCCATCTCAGAGCACCAGACACAAACACATTTATTTACTTTCTCACTCCTAAAAGTAATTTATGGTGGCTTACTTATCTGATGCATGTTTTTTAAAAAGTAAAAGGAAATCAGAGTACGAAGGAAACCAACACAGACACAGAGACAAGATGCATTACTTTTCCCAGATAAGGATCAGAGGCTAAAATTAAAGGCAGCTTTCCAGGACAAATTTTAATAACTGTCTCACAAAACATTAGTTTGTATTTGTCTAATAATATAATTTTATATAATATTTATGATTTTAAATTATGGCTTATTTAATATTTCTAGAGATTAGATTTAGATTTATCTTAAAAAATCAGAGCATTGTGTTGTTAAACAAATAATATAAAATGAATGTGTTGTTAATATTCTAAAAAAAAAAACACCTGCTATTTAAAATAAGGTGGGTATTTTGCGGTGGGTCTCACCCATCCTCTGACACCCCCACAGCCCTTAATAGAACTCTTACTAATGTTATGCTTATTTTATATATTAGTTCATTTTATATTCCAGGAGATTGGATTTAGACCATCAGTGATCAGTGAAATCATTAGTTCCCATTTTATTTTTCCCTTTTGTGCTGTTTGAATATGAAATTGTAAGATGTTTATTTGCTCTCGGACATCATCAGCTTTGATCCTCCAACCAAGCATGTTAGCATCTTTGCATCGTCACAAGACAAATTAATTTAAAATAAGTAAAGCCACTTGTTTTAGCCATCAAAAACCCGCTCATGCGAGCCTTGGGGAAGATGGATCCATTTTTATTTTTGATGCCCTAGACAAGTGCAAAGAACGGCATAAATCCAGTTAACAGAAATCTCCATAAAAGCTGGGCTCAATACCCAGTCTGTGTTAGAATTCATAAGCACTGGGCTCAAGGTTACTCAAGACTGTCTGTTGCTCTCATAGAGATGAGAGAAGATTTTGGAAAGACAGAGAAGGCTGAGATGTTAATTGTTGTTTGGACTATTACTACACTTTGGCAGTCCTGCCAATGCCTGGATCCTACTCAGGGTGCCAAAATGTTAGATGAATTCACAAGTCGCCATTCTGGCTTTGATGTTCTAAAAAAACTGCCAAATTTAACCTCAAATTGGCTTTTGTTGTATTTTCTTTTGTTAGTGTTTGAGTGTTGGCCACACACATCCATGAAGGAAGAGATAGAGACAATTACTGCCAAAAAAAGGGGCAAAGGTTTATTTCCCTTGGACTGTGTAACACTAGCAAATCTCGAGATCATCAAACTAACTTTATTGTCTCCTTGATAGAACAATAAATCTATCAATGATATCAATGTTCTGCTGTATAAAGAGCTTTGGAGATTTGGTAGGCATGCCAGGAGGTGGGTGTTTAGATATTTTTGCTACATATGTAGCAAGAATAGAGGCAGATAACTGGGCTTGTGATAAGAAGGTTTCCGGTTTGATTCCCAGAGCTGACATGTCATGACGGAAGTGCCCTTGAACAGGGCACCTAACCCCTAACTGGTGGCTCGAGCTGTCCACCGCTCCGGGTATGTGTACTCACTGCCCCCTAATGTTCACTAGTTTGTATATGTGTGTTTCACTGTGATTGGATTAAAATGCGGAGAACAATTTAACTGCACAGTGATGAAAAGAGTAAAAAGGAGTACAACAACAGATGAGCTCGCAAACACTGAGGAGTAGCTTACTCTCCTCATTTATTACCAGTGTGAGAATCATGGTTCACAAACACCACCTGGAACCAGTGGATGCCGACAGTGACACAATCTGTACAAGGCACCAGGAGCATTTATAACATTAAAAATGTATGCCCAACCTAAAGCTGTCAATACAACTTTTCCATGGTGGGTGATGGAAAACCTAATGGACTCAACAGTTTCCAAAGCAGGTTTGAACCCATATGAATTACCCAAATGTCTGAACACAAACAAATATGGTGTCTGCTCATCTCTGGAAGATAATTCCACATCGTGATCAAAACAAATGTATGGGACCTTAAGAAAATAATACGAAGAAATAATGAAACCATGAGGCCAGTAAAACTTGTTTAGCTTAGTGTGCTTAGTGTGCAGCACTGTTGTCTTACAGCAAGATGGTCCTGGGTTTGATTCCCAGGTGGGGCGGTCCGGGTCTGAGTTTGCATGTTCTCCCCGTGTCCGTGTGGGTTTACTCTGGGCACTCTGGTTTTCTCCCACAGTCCAAAAACAGCAAGTAAGGTAAATTGGAGATACAAAAGTCTGTAATTGATATAAATTTTGTGTAATGAAAACAAAACATTTGGCATTATGGAGTAGCTTCCACAACAGTATCCAGTCTTCGTTCGGAGTGTCTTTAAGGAGCCTTGCTTGTTCATCCATAAAAGCATTTTTGAGGTCAGACACGGATCTTGGATGAGCTCACAATATTTGTTGTAGTTCATCTCAAAGGTTTAGGTCAGGGCTTGCTATGTGCCCCTATAGACCTGGCTGTAAACACATTATTTGCTGTGAAAACCATAAATACTCTATTGACTGAACTGTAATATAGAAAATGTTTTCTTTGTGTTAAATGTTAGAAAGAGGAAGGAGTGAGTCTCCTCCTGAAAGTAGAATGTCCAGTACAGTACAGCATTTTGTTGATTCAGCAGCAGTTTTAATATTCTTTGAACACTATAGAACGGACTACACAGGGAACTCCTCCGAAAGTCACAGTAGGACACAGCAGTAATATACCCCACAACACTTGACGTTAATTTAATTAAATGCCTCTGCTCTGCTCCGTGGCCTCGCATTGTCCACACACAAAAGCCATATTGCATATTAGCAGAAGTCATTAATGATCAAGACACACTCATAAGGAGTCACAATCTATCTGTGAATTGTCGCAAATCACAAATTATGCAAACTGAGAACAGCAAAGACATCCCTGGGGCACCCTAAACGGAACAGAACCGCCTTCATTTACATTTTCATGTAATTTCCCACTGGCCTCTATCACTGCATACAGAATCAATATTTCTAACTTCATTTTCAATATATTAGGGAGATGCGAGAGAGAAAAGTGGAACCATTGATTGACCGAGCAGCCTCGACAGAGATAGTGGGCTTTATATAAATTAGACGAAATTGGTATTTTTTTCGAGACTCAATGGGCATTAACATTAGAATTTGCTTTCTTTTTTGCTTTCATTTTTCACAACGTCTGTGTTAAAATTGCAAATCTGCTTTAATGAATCAGCTACTAGCTGTGACTTTCCCATACATCAGCTCCTGATAGAAATATCAAAGCAGTTACTGCCATGTCTACAAATCATGTATCATTTATCACTGGCTTATTGCATTTTTTATTCATTTTCACTAACTGTTTCTTTTTCCTCCGGGTCATGAGCCACTCAGAAACAGTGGGCACAAATAAACCTGCTGACAGTAAATTATTCTGTGTACAGTCACAATTCAAAATAATCACCCATTAAAAAAGATTTATAACTCTATATTTATGTAATATTTATACATATTTATACATATTATGCTGTTTCTGAGCTTGATTTTGCTTTAAATTCAATATTTATCAGTTGAATATAAATTCAAAAGAAAAATAAATTATGTATTTTACAGTAGCAGAAAACCACTTACATAATGTTGCATATCTTAAAATCTAATCATTGTCTGGATAACCTGCATTGTGGTCACAACATAACTAAACCAGAGACTTCAAACCCCACCTTGCTTCAGTTGTGTCATGTAATCAACCATGGATTCTGTGTTTAAAGGGTTTTGCAGCTGTGGTCAAATCTAAAGTTTTCATTGCAATAGAAAATCAATTCGATATCTAAGTCCTTGAAGTCCTTCGTCTCTTTAAGATCCAAACTTAGGAGGTGTGTCTTGCTTTCCTCAATCAGGGTGGGGGGCAGCATAAACAGAGAGCAAAACTAACAGAATTAGGTAACAGGATGAACTAAGAATCCAAATAGCGTATATCCTTATATGGACCACATTAAATTAAATTCGGACATCAGTTAACTTAAGGCTTAATATAGACTTGCTGACTTTGTGTCACCCCAAACAAAATAACAATAATAATAATTCTCCATATAGCATTTACAGCTTAAAAAAATATAATTCAACAAACATTATAATATGGACCAGACATTAGCAAAAACAAAAATGTGAATGGACAGCATACTAGGGCAATTAGTTTTGTTTGAGAAACAAATATTTACTGTAAAATTGTTCTGATTAGGATTCCAGTATACCTGTGATGAATATGGTAAGCAAAATTGTAAAAATATTTTTTCTTTCTACAGACATAATAAGATAAGATTCCTTTGTTGATCACCATGAAAAAAATTCCAGCATCGACTTTATGTTCACATGTTTAAAAACTGGCACTACAGGCTGTAACAGTCAGTGAAAATAACATTTCCAAAAATATTATGTATATCTGGCCCCAGCGACAATATAAATAACCTTTTCAAACAAATCCACACCATTACCAAATCCATTACAGAAATCCAATGCTGGGGGTATCTATTTCATCCTGACATCAATATTAGCGCATCCTTTTTGTGAAGGTAAATGAAGCTGGACTAAAACTCCAGCTCGGTGCCCCACACTGACAACCAATACTACTGAGGTGCACATTAACTTCTCTCTCTAATGAGTGAAGATAGAAATTGCAAGTACGCTTCATTTGAGCATCTCAGTGAAAATCTTCCAGTTCAAACCAGAAAATTATTTAGATGCCGTAAAATTCATTTAAGTCCATCTTATTTTTATGTAATTATATAGCAAAATATTAATGCCAATTAATAAATTGTGACAGGGCCTTAATGCAATGTCATATGAACTTATGCTTTCTTAGTTGTTAATATTAATGCAAGCGACAGAAATGGACCTTTAAAATAACTTTGTCAATCAGTCTCATGATGGAAATGAATAAAAAAATAATTAAAATAAATGGCTAAAATCATCATTGTGCACAATGCAGCTTTTTTAAAAAAAATCTGAAGGCTTGTTTAATGTACTTTTTGGCTTTCTCTACTTTAAATGCAACTCGTTATTCAGATGATGATTTAGAGATCAGGCTTAATAAAAACGTAAGATCATTACTCACGAACCTTTTAACTTTGGTCTGTATATAATTCTGTATTTAGTGCAAGTTCAAGTGCAGGTCAAGAATTAATTTGGATTTAAATGCATTAAAAGTTGCCTTACATCTAACATCAAAAATCAAAAGATTCCGTTTAATTATGTGTAATTGCAGGAGAAAAGTAATTGTAGGAGAAAGCCGTAATAAAGCAAATGTAAGTAGTTTTGAGACTTTTCTCTCCTTTTATGAGGACAGATGTCATGTTAGTTGGTTTATTCACTCCTGGTTATTTTTATTTGTTCAAATAAAGACAGGAAGCAAAAATCTACTGCTGCTAAGGGGGAGTAATTAAATAAGTGGGTAGTGTGGTGAAACAAAACGCCATGCTTTGCAAAGATCACATACAGACATAAACACATTTTCTAGTCTACAGATTCCCTGGTGTCTTATCCAAGAATGTCCTCCAGCGCTCAACAGAGTGTTAAAACACCCAGCATGAGACCCTGAAAGCCGGAAGGAAGGTAAGAGCATGGGAGGAGAGAAGTGTGTGTGTGTGTGTGTGTGTGTGTGTGTGTGTGTGTG
>JAYDZG010000004.1:4441933-4453478 GCA_034509265.1 Microcambeva bendego
GACCAACTCAGTGTCTCCAGTTAACCCCATAAATGCTTTTGGAAGGAAACCAGAGCTCCCAAAGGAATGCCAATGAACACACAGGGAGAACATGCAAACTCCACACAGATAGAATCCGCACTGCCCCACCTGGGGGTCGAATTAAACATTCACGAATTGATGAAAGCGTTGTACCTGCGCACACACACACACACACGCGCGCGCTGCATGAGCGAGAGAACGCTCACAGCTCGAGCGCACGCGCACCCATCAGTGGACAGTTTCCCGCGCTGCCTGTGGAAGCTTCCAGTCTCCGTCACCTCACCCCGCCTGAGGAGCAAACACACCGCGTTCATTCCGATACTAAAACACTTCGGGTTTCAACCGGCTGTAGACCCGAGACGCCTAAACTTACACAGGCTGGACCCAGAACCTTCTCTGTCGCTAAAGCTGGAACATTTGTCAGTAAAACGGCTTTTCTCGTTACCGTCACCGAGTGCTGCTTTACGCGCCAAATCTGTTGTACGCTGACAGGAAAGAAAAGTAGCCGTTAGCCGAATTACTGAGAAGGTGTTTCCTGAGGGAAAGAAAAGTTTCCTCAGGGAAATGAAGGTGCTGTAGAAGCTACAGTCTTCAGTCCAGGTGAGCTTTTACATTTCCCTACTCTGTAGTCCGTGTTTGTATTTCTCGCTTCGGTCTGTGACAGGAATGTGTCCTGGTCGTGGTCGTAGTCGTGGTCGTCACAGGGATGCATTTTCTAAAACGACGGTACTAGTTGTGTGAAAGCAAACAGAGCTTAAATGTGTTGGAATTGTATTTACCAGGTCGTACAGGGCAGTCTTTGAGGAACGCCGTTGGCACCGAGCATGGCTGGTCATTAGCTAAAATGGCATGAATTTGCTCTAACATGTGTTCATGTCTCCGTGTAGCAGAGTGTGTGAAGTGTCTGGGTTTGCACTGAGGTCTCTGCTGCACACAGCTTCCTTTCCCCCCTGCAGTCTTGTTTCTTCCTGGTCTTTCATTGCTTCCACTTCGTGTTAGAAGCTCAGTGAGAGATGTTGGAGTAATGCCTAGTACTTCATGCACAAGCTACAGTAATCCTAAAAGAACACATTCGGTCTCTGCTTCAGCAGCGAGAAGGTCCTGGGTTCGATCCCCAGGCGGGGCGGTCCGGGTCCTTTCTGTGGGGAGTTTGCACGTTCTCCATGTGTCCGCACGGGTTTACTCCGGGCGCGCCGGTTTCCACACACGGTCCAAAAACATGCAACCGAGGTGAACTGGAGATACAAAATTGCCTTTGACTGTTTGATTTTGATTCAAACTTGTGTACTGAGGAACGTCATGAATGTAACCAAAGTGTAAACCATGACGTTATAATCCACAGTGCATACACAGAGCAAGAAATACAGAAGGCAACGTGTTTATGGCGCCCACTTTCCCATCATCACCTGTTTACCTTGTTAAAAACACCTAATCAGTTCCGAAGTCCAAAGTTTGCGTGGGACATCAATACAGTTCTACAATTTATGGGTGTGTTTGATCAAAATGAGCAGTGTGGTTTTGTTCTTTAAACTAGAATAAGAATTATAATCGAATAAAACGTCTTTTATCATTTTGATCACACATACTCAGTTTTAGAATGAGAGACACTGATTATTTTGATGTGCTGAATTAACTGGAGACGCTGAATTGTCATACAGGTACTGTGCCACCAGGATGTATAAACTAGTGCATTGAAGTGTCAGTCCTAGACCCAGATAAATTGGAGAGGAAGGGCATCGGGTCTAGAAACAATGCCGAATCATCAATGCGTATTAGGATCTGTTGTGACGACCCCTAACAGCAGCACCTCTGTCAAATGCTTTGATTTACATGATCAAGAATCTGATGCAGTTGTGGTTGTATCCATGACCATTTAACATTGGCATAAATAGGCTATTCGACTGGGAGAGTCGATATTTCCAACAGGGAGCAGATTACAACTTCAGGAAGGCCATGTTCCTCATTATCTATGCTAATTTAGCCCTTTCAAATCCAATTCCACTTTCAGCAAAACAACCACTGAGTTAAATACTACCCCCATCATTCTATATCTCACCACAGCACTGAAACGGCTCTTATAAAAGTGTTAAATGACATACGGCCGAATACTGACACAGGTAAAATATCAGTTCTGGGTTCAACACTGTGGACCACAGAATACTGCTGGGCAGGTTGGAAACTGAGTAGAACTTTCCGGAACAGTCCTAAATTGGTTATCTGGAGGACCAGAGATACCTTTTCACTATTGGCAGCTATAAATCTGACAAGATAGCTAGGCCATGTGGAATCCCTCATGGGTCAGTTCTCAGTTCTATTTTATTTATGAACGCCCCTTTGGGCCATATTTTACAGACCAACACCATTGATTATCATAGTTATGCAGATGCTACACAGGTATATGTGGCTCTTTCACCAGATGACTACAGCATAATAGATTCAGTGACACTGTCTGGAGCTCATCAATAACTGAATGAGCCTAATCTTTCTCCACTTAAATAAGGACAAAACAAGTTGTTGTGTTTGGCAGCAAAGAAAAAAAAACGATGTGTGTTAGTGAACACCTTAACTCATAGGCTCTAAAACCCAAAGTCTGAAATCTGTGTACATCTCACTTTCATTAGCTATATCAAAACCATAACCACTCCTGTTCTAAAATCGCTACACTGGCTTCCGGTTAGTTATAGAATCAAGATTAAAGTGGCTTTTCTATAAATCCCTGAACCATTTAGGAACCACAATTTATCTTAGAGAATATAAACCCAGTAGATTGCTTAGATCCCTGGACTCTCTGGTCAGCTAGTCAAGTCCAAACTAAGCATGGTGAAACCGCATTTAGTTGTCAAGCTGCACAGAACTGGAACAGACTGCCAGAAGATCTACAGGTTAAAAACATTTCTATTCTCTCATGCCTATGATTAAGCTCTAAATATTGTACTTTAGCCTAAATACTTAAAATTAATTAAATGTTGCATCAGCTATTGTATTTTAGTTTTACATGTTCCTAATTTTGGCTGTCACGGTGGTTTAGTGGGTTTCCGGTTTCCTCCCACAGTCCAAAGTCCAAAATCGGAGACACTGAATTATCCTGTAGGTACCTGCGATGGACTGGTGCCCCGTCCAGGGTGTTAGTTACTGTGTGCTTGCACCCGTTGAAGAGCTGGGAAAATCCAAAATCTGAATCTCTGAAGAGGAGTACCACACTTCAACGAAACTTTAAGACACCAATTTTGGAGCAGAAATTTCTTTTTCTTCCTCAAATTCATCACAGACCTGTTTTTTTTCTTAAGCTCCATTTGAGCACCTAGACAAATTTAAGTAAAGGTCTGGATGTGTGTTTACTGTGCTGGATTGGCTCCATTTGCACTCAGTGTTTCTGATTGCGACTAGTTTAGATTCTAGCTTGTGTCTGCTCTGATGAGTGTGAAGATTTGGTTATATTTGGGCAAGTCTGCATAAATCTACTTATTAACATTTCTGATAGACGTCCGCATATTGTGACTCACAGCTGTGGTGGTCAGATTATGCTGGAGAACGAGATGTTGTTAAAAAGTTTCCTGCTGGGCCTCACAATCATATCCCTGCCTGGCTGTCCATTTCCCTCTGCTTCATCCTTCAGCTTCCCCTCATGCAACAGCTTACATCACTCGCTTCAATTAGAAGTTAATATTCATAACGCTGAAAACAGGGGAATAAATAAATGGAAAAAACTCTAATCGAGTCACCGTCGTCTGCTTTATTCATTACTGAGACAGACAAATAAAAAGCCTGATAAACAGGCATGGGACTTGTACAGCCATACAAACACAGACACACACAGACACAAACACGTTGATTCTACAGTTAAGCCTAAACTACTAAACTTGATTAGCCCCATCCCCAGGTATGCAAATAAAATGATCCAGTTATATTTAGATGCTTTGCGGTTTGAATACCTAACATGGCTGCAAACACTGCATACAAACAAACTGCATACCAAACAGCAAAGAAGCTTTCATGTCTGCATGTTGTACACAATCTTTCAAGGCGGGTCCAGCTGGCCCTCCATTGTTCCAACCAGCCTGGCACAACAAGCTAACCAATCTTTAGTGTTTCCACAAGTGTGGCCCTAAGCCCCTTAAGATCATACTGGATAGGATGCCAGTCCATCTCAGGCTCTGCCATTTACCACATACAATCGAACCAAATCATGTCTGTGTGCATGTCTGTAGCTCGCCTAATTTTAGTGGAAGTCGGCTCACGAAGTCTAGTTCCTTACTGATTTGTAAGTCACAGATTTGGAATCCATTTTATTTGGCACCAACTAAAAGTGGCCAGGACTTCAACCATCTATGTTTAACATAGATAGTTTAAGTCAATATTAAAGCAGCGTTCTTTGTTCTTGCTTGTTATCTAGCAACACGTTTGTTTCTTGACTGAGCGGTGGGACACCAGTGTCAAGAGTCTCAACTCCTCGGTTTAAATTTTGGCATTGCCAGTTGGTTGAATGCCACCCTACCCACCAGGATGCACAAACAAGTGCATTGTAGTGCTTGGATAAAAGCCAGGATAAATAGGATGAAGTTCATCCAGCGTAAAAAACTGCCAACTCATAGGGTGCTGTGACACCTAAGCGACCTATTTATAGGCCATATCATCATAGTCACAAATGCAAACAGATATGATTTAGTTCACTAAAGTGATTCAAAGTTTTATTTTAAGATAATTTTAAGTTTACTTCCCAACCAAGCACATGGACTTGGTTGGGAAGTATTGTTAATAAGGTGTTCACTGATAGGCTATACTGTGTGGTAAATCACAAAGAGCTTTTTTTCTTCCCAGTCTTCAATGCAAATTCTATATTCTTAATCACCACCGACACTGACAAGGACGGATTATTGTCAACATAGTGGAACACGGCACAAATTACAGGTGACAGGCGCCAACACTCGGTGGCACCTGATGGATCATTTAAAGTATTACAGTCTTCGTCATTGAGCGTATTAAAGGATATCGGAGGACATTTATATTTGTACAAATGCGAGAAAATTGAGCGCTGTATACACACAGAAGGGCGAGGATCTAGGGCTCGCCAGCAGTGCATACATTTACACACAGCCCTTCAGCTTCTGTAACTGCACACACAAGCTATCAATCCTCATTAGAGGCCTGGCTCCATTTAAGAAATTATCAATGTTAGGCAAAATTCCGGCTCCTGTCTATGGGCATGCTGCTCTAGAAAGCTGCAGCTCTTGGAGCACAGGCCATTCACAGAGTGCAGAACAGCTGCATCATTACTCCAGTCTCCTTCTAGCCCCTTGTCCTTTAGTCATACCAGCTGTGTGTAAAAAAGAATGGGGATGTATGTGATATAAATGTATGCTGGGGACCATAGGACCAAAGACACTAAGGTAAAGTGTTACATGAAGGTTTGTACAAAGACAGAAAAGCCTGGTGTTTTACAAAAATATAATATTTTGTTATAACAGTTGTATTTTATCATACTTTGTTTTTTTTTAAGTTTCTCATCTTAAAAATACTAGGAGCTGGATTGTGTTGGAGTTAGCAAATGCATAGTTAAATGAGTGATGCCTTGCAAAACCTTGACACAAAAAACTTAACTTGGCTAGTTAAGGTTAGCTGAATACTGAACCACAACTTTCACTCCAAGATCATATATTAAATTAGCTAGATTTTGGCAACAGGACAAAAATTGCAAGAAGTCTTATTTGACTGCTTCTTACTGCAGTGTGTGTGTGTGGGTGTGTGTGTTGAGGGGAGTTGTATTTATGATGGTAGTCAGTGCTATGGTCATTTTAAAAATAGTGTTAAAGTGTATTTCTATATGTGCGTAACGATGAAAGGAGACTAATGGAGAAAGGCAAAGAGAGTGTTGTGAATTGGAACACCAGGACCATGAACTCTTCGCTCCAGAGTAAATAATGTGATGCAGGGTTTTATTCGCGCTCAGAACAGATGAGAAAATTTAAGGGCCATGTACAGGCTTCTGCTCGCCAGGAGCATTTTTGTGCACATTTGCACATCACACAGTCGAGCAGTGAACCTGACTTGACACATTGAATTTAATTTTCTTGACAGCATGTTGGCTAAAATCTTTTTTTTCTTCCTTAACCATTGTGTGTGGATGATGCAGGTTTCATATGATCGACATAGCCAAATGCTGCCCCACAAAGCTCAACATGCCTTTCATTCTTATTAAATAGGTCATGGTGTCAGCCAACACGCTGGAATAATCTAGCTCTGGGCACAGAATAATCCTTGAACAGTACCGCACTTTCTTTATGCATTAAGTACCTTAAAACCCCATCAGGCTCTCACCTGAGCAGTCCTTAGAGCAAACACAGACCTATATTGTGTGATGGAATGGAGAGCTGTGTACCAAATGGGAGCATTTGCCTTAAACAGACCTTCATGCTGATTGGAAGAGCCCGGGAATTGTGCAGACCTTTCAGATCTCGGCCTTGTGTGTACTTTTGTGTACCACTGTGAGTGTGTGTCTGTGTGTGTGTTTGTGTGTTTAAAGCCACATAAGGGAGTTTCTGATTGAAGGAGTCTTTCTGCAAGGGCAAACTCAATAGCAGACTGGCACTGGTCCAGTAGTATATCCTTAACCTGCATCACAGAGGAAGGAGCTCACACGCATCTATCACCAGGTTGCCCCACTTTTCCTCTCCCTGATTGTCACGGCTGTGTACAGCAAGTCCTCCTAAAATCTTATCTCCTGCTTTTTGGCAGCTTTATCTCCAAATTACCTGAATTGCATCGGATGCAATTAGCTATTGAGATAGCTGTGGTATAGTCCATCATAGTGATTGGAAAACAACTTCACATGGTGTAGCAGTTTGGGATTTAATTGCCTTTTTTAGATATAAGTTTATTCTTTGACTTTAATTTTATATAGCGCTTTTATAAACCTTAATCCATAATCCATGTAAAACATAACACTGTCAAGTGTTTCACATAAAGTGATGTTTCATGGCACCATTTGGCTGTGCAGCAAAGCAAAGAAACATTAATGTCTGACATAAGATCATTTTTGAACAACACCAGTAAGATGCGCTAGTACACCAGTTAGAGGGCAAAGTAGACTGTACGGTGGGCGTAAACCTTTGACTGTTTCTCAGTCCATCACAGGGCATCACACACTCACTTATTTACACCCGAATAAATCTAGAAACATTCCATTAAGAGAGAACCTGACAGCTTATGCTTCATGCCTCATGAACCACAAACCGATCAGTTCTCTTAATTAAAAAAATTGTTTATTTGCAAGGAACTATTTGTTCACAAATCGAACCGTGGCAGATTTCACATTTAAAAACTTCATTTCTAAGCTGTATTGTTTTGTTGTGAACTCCTTTTTGCTAAGTTTTTAGCCAGAAAATATGACGTTTCAGCATTCCCACTCTTCCTGAGTTGGTATGGACGGATTTTGTAGAGGTCTTGGTAGTAATTGCTGTGCTTGGGGGCTGGAACTTCACCTTCAATTACCCAAGTGCTTTTTCTTGTCAGTACTGCTATAGAGGTGAGCAGAGTGGGTGGCCGCATTTAAACATATCTGCCCACCAGCTGACAGTAGCATTTTAACTCAACACCACGACCAAAATCATTTTTTCTTATGCCCAGGATGTACTGAGATGTATACATTGTAACAGCCTGGATCAGAGTGATAAAGCAACTATTTGGTTAAAAGGACTGAGACGGTCTATCAGTGTGTGCTGTACAGTTTCAGTGACATGAATCAAAGGGGAAAATGTGAGGCACGGCATTTTGAGTTTTTGATAAAACTGAAGATCAAATAATATTATTACGAGCCGACAGGTCACGACTGAAGTGTCATTGAGCAAGGCAACCAACCCCTAATGGCTACCCACGGGCACGTGTGCTGACTTGTGTGTGTGCGTGGGGGGGGGTATGTTGAGTTCTGGAATATTACTTCAGTCATCTCCACATATTAGCTGGGCCATTTTTATCCCTTTAAAGAGAGTAATAATCATTAAATGGGTCATGGCGTGTAGTTTAGATCTATCAGAAGTGAGGTTAGTTCTCAGGAGGTCTGACATGAAGCGGTTGAGTGTTTGATTAAGTTTAAGTATGCTGTCATTAACAGACTAGAGGAGCACGGGGATCTGATTAACTCAACTATGCTAATGAATGTGTGTTTGTAATATATTTAATATGCACTTAGGAAGAGAGAGCCACAGGTTAGTCTCAGACTTGCTGTGCTAAAGTGATGTACAACCTCAGTCCTATTTGTCTCTAAGAGGGTGCTTGGGAGAAGGAGGATCAAGGGGAACGACGAGGAAAAGGGAGAGAGAGCGAGGTCAGCTTTGATGATTTATGGCTGTGATGCTGCATTCCAGCACAGAATGATTAATCTCTGCTGGGAACACTTGAGGAGTACAAGTTTAAACTCGGACTCCCTCACTCACAAACATGCAGATACACATTCATAGATTAAATTAAATTAGGGACTGGAAAAGGCACATGTCACACCCACACACACACACACACACACACACACCCACACACATGAATTTATTTAGGTGATGACCTTGTTCGTGTAATATGGTATTTTGTCAGTGTACATGCAGATGTGAAACTCGTGTGTTTTCGAGACTGGAGTGAATGAATTTCGATCTTAGGCATAATGCTAGAAAAAACTGCTTCTGCTTTGGCCATTGCAGATCTCACAGCTTGAATAGACACTCATCTTGTATGTTGCTAAATGGGTTAGCATTTCTTTATACTTTATACTTTAACCTTGTCCACCATGATTTCTGCATCATCTCTCTCTCTCTCTCTCTCTCTCTCTCTCTCACACACACACACACACACACACTGTACAAATGCATTAATAAGAGCAACAGTCAGAGTAAACCATGCTGAGGGTTTGGGTGGTAAAGGTTCCAGAAAAATGATTTACATAGACATTCTCTGCATTTAGTAGATGTCCTTATACAGAGGAACTTACAGTAATGAACTTTTTCATACTCTAGTTTAAGTCGACGACTTAAATAAGAGCGCTTTGTAAAAGGGCAGATTACTAATCACCATTTGAAGACAGACGGATGATGCTTGTCCTTGATTCTGGTCTTCTTCAAGTTATGGGTAGAGGATCAAGTCAACTAGTGGCTTGTTTTTTTTTTTACTCTACAGCTGCCGACTCCTACCAAGTCCTGTGAGTAGCAGACAGGCTAGGCAGTCGTACGATTCTGGTAGCTACATATGTAGGATATTTTTTAAAATCAGATTTCTTGATACACAGTTAGTATTAGTATTTATTCATCCCATGCTATTTCATAATTTCCAGTATTTCATAAACATTATTTTATAGGGTAAATAAAAGTAACCCGTGGAGGTGAAAACAGTTAAACTGGATGTTTTTGAGTTAAGGAGATTTACCACATACGGTCTGGTTTTATTGTGGCTAGATCCTTTATCTTCGTTTTTCTCGCCTTGTCATCCGCCCACAAACAAAGGTGAAAAGTGTCTCTTTGTTTTCTGGTGTTAGTCTTGTGGGTGGAGCTTTGAAATTCTTCCAGAACATTTCTTACAGTTTATCAATGAGCCGGAGATACCTCTGTTACTCACACGTTCTTCTTCCTGTCACTTTTGTTCCTGCACTGTTCTGCAAGATGTTACCTACATGTTAATGCTCTCACTTTTATTGTTCACCTTTCTGGCATAAATGCCTCCAGTACCACCATTATTTAATTATAACAATTAAGTAATTATAAGTTTAAAACACATCAGTCTACAGAATTACTTAGAAAACTGTACTAGGCACGTTAATATTAATATGAACACATACTAACAAATAAACATTGTGATGGCTTCACCAAAATCTAGTCAATTCATCTACATGCACACATGGTTATGTCTTGGGTGTGGACGTCTGTCCTGGGTGTGACATTATGGTGGTGGATCACAGTGGGCACATACACTCAAGATTGAGTACCAACACTTTCAGAATAGAATAAACTACATTTACTTCTGTTCATTTACTTCTGCACTTCACAAACACCCGAATAAAATTAAGTATTCAGTGTACCAACCTAGCATATTTATGGAAGTAGATTAAAATAGATTACAAACAGTAATAGAGGAATCGGGTAGCAGGTCACTGCAGGAATTTTGTCAAGTTTAGCTTGAGATTGCACAAACTTCTGTTCTTCTATCGCCCTCTTCATGATTTCTGAACTGTTCTTTTTTTTCTCCGCTCTAGCGTTCTCTGTTCTTTTTTTACCTGGAGCTTTGAAAATCGGCTCACTGAGCCAATACTACCTACAGTATTTGCTCTATAGTTCTAAATAGCTCTTATAGTTAACTGACTCAGAGGGAGCGATAATTACAACGCTGGCTTCGAGTTGCTCCACCTTCTCAAGGAGCTGTCTTTTCACTCCATCTTCCTGCCAGCTCCCACCAGTTGTCTTCTGTTACAGAACACAGAAATGCTAAATAGACGATAGGTACCATTAAATTCACATTAAGCCAGCTGTAAAATTGTGATATGGGAAGCATGTGGTGGTTTGATTTTGGTGCCACAAAAAGGTTAAAATTGTCAAAGAGGAATGAAGCTAAATGTTAATTCCTCTATTATCTCTGATGCTAACATGAGAAGAGTTTTTTATGGTTTTGGTTTTTGTTGCATCACGTTTGCCGGATCTGCTGACTCATTCAACTAAATGTAGGATAGAATAAAATACCACAATCGTTAGTATTTTCGAATAGGGATGTAACGATACACTCTACCCATAATTTGGAATTTAGAATACTCTTATTATCACTGTGTAATGAAATCTGTCCTCCGTCAGTCAGTCAGTATTTATACAGTAGTTTAGCCAGTACAGTAGCAACAAAGTGCCTTAGAAAAACATTTTAAGCATAAAAACACATGGAAGACACACAAATAAATAACCATACACTATAAATACTGTGCACGATTCAAAAGCTAGCCATTAAGTGTCTTGCTTCCGATCACAAGCCCAGTTCTCTAACCACTAGGCCACGGCTGGGTCTACAACATGAAATTTGAGACAAATTAATTGTCATTAAAAGTTTCCTTTTACTATTTCTTGAAGGACAATTAAAAGTATTTTCTATTATCTTTAATCAAACGATCGATGTCCTTTTATTTCTGGAGATAGTTGCAAAACGATGTAAAAATTCCTAGATTTTTATGTGTTTAAATTAAAAATCAGTTCATTTGAAAAAAATCATTGACAAATCCATATTGAACATAATCCTCCACTCAGGGCACAGTTGAAGTAGTCCAGTTCATTTATTTGCTTTAGTAGTATAGAGAAGAACTGATAAGATTCTAAATTAGCGATGTAACGATTCAGAAAAGAATCGATAGGAACCGATTCGTTTGGGTAATGGCTTCATCGATAATTCTTTTCAAATGAATTGATTTTCACTTTAAACACAAAAAATGAATCTAGTAATTTCTACATAGTTTCAGGACTATTTCATCTGGGTGTTCTTGGGTTCCTCTGTTAAGTCCTTGTTTATTTATGCATAA